>CAUYQU010007685.1:0-37540 GCA_963574635.1 Cheracebus regulus | reverse complement strand
CCCGCGTGGTGGCGCCGGCGGGCCCCGCGGCGGCTGGCGCGGGGGGGTGCGGGGGTTGGGGTGCGGGGCGGGGGCCCCGGGGGGGGGGGGGGGGGGGGGGGGGGGGGGGGGGGGGGGAAGGAAGGAAGGAGGGAGGGAGGAAGGGAGAAAGGAATGAAGGAAGGAAGGAGGGAAGGAGGGAAGGAGGGAGGGAGGAAGAAAGGGGGGAGGGGAGGGGAGGAAGGGAGGGAGGAAGGAGGGAGAGAGAAAGAGGAAGGAAGGAAAGAAGAAAGGAAGGAGGGAGGGAGGGACAGAGGGAAGGAGGGATGGAGGGAGGGACAGAGGGAGGGAAAGGAAGGAAGGAGGGAGGGAGGTAAGGAGGGAGGGAGGGAGAAAGGAAGGGAGAGAGAAAGAGGAAGGAAGGGAGGAAGGGAGGGAGGAAGGAAGGGAGGGAGGGAGGAAGGAAGGAAGGAAGGGCAGAAGGGCAAGTAAGCAGCAAAAGCCCTGAGGAACCCACCGAGGGATGGCCTGGGGGCAGAGGTACCCTCGGGTAAGGGCACAAGCTGTGGCGGTCCAGCCTGGTTTTGCACCCTAGCACTGCCGCTTATCAGATGCACCACCCTGGGCAAGTTGCTTAACCTTTTATACATCAGCCTCTCACCTATAAACAATAGTGCCTCTGTGGGAATGCAGGAGTGGCTGGAGAGAGAAGGAGAAATGGGCCTAGGACATAAGAAATGGGTAGGACTAGAGCTAGGGGTGGGTGCGGCTCAGAGGCTCTGGAAGTGAGTCGTGGAGTCAGGGCTTTGCGGCATGAGAGGAGGCTATGGCAGAGGACGTGGTCTCTGTGCAAATCCAAGGAGCCCACCAGGAAGACCCCTAATTCCCATCACTGGCATATCCCCAGACTCTCGCAGGTCCTGACCTTGGAGTCTGCCTCTCGCTCTCATTTTCTTTTCTGCTCAGACCACTGCAGCTGTGTTGGTGGCTGTCCTTCCAATGGTTTGGGGGAGGGGAGTACGGCCAGGAGGCAGGTGGATGGGATGAGGGTGGCGGGGGTGCTCTGGAGAAGGGGTCTCAAGTACTAAATTGAAGCCTGGAAGGCTCAAAGGCAAATATGGATTCTCTACAGCTCTGGTGGAAAAGCCTTGCTGCAATCTGAATTCTGATCTTCCAGGAAAAATCACAAGCAATGACAGGCCCTTTAAGATGGGTGCCAGCCGCAGGCCAGAGATCAAACGTTGCTGAACCAGAGTGAGGAAAAGAATGGCAGGCAGACGTCTTCTTTTTCCGCACAAAGACTGTAATCAGCTCCCCGCAAGGTCATCCCGGAACACCAAGGACAGTCCAGATACCCCCTGGCTCTCCTCAGTAATGGACGGAAGCAGTGGTGCAGATAATCTTCCCAAATGGCGGGTAATCCAAAAGCCATTTCTATTTGGCCGTGGGAGAAGCTTCTGTGCTCGTTCTGAGTGCGGGTGTGTGAGCCTCCCTGCCAGGTCCATGTGCACAGGGAGGCTGCTCTCAGGGAAGAGGTCCTCCTGCCAGCAGCGGGGGCCATGGGCGCTGGCAGGGACTCGGTGATGGAGAGGGCAGTCGAGGAAGGGAAGGGTGCAGGTGAGCTCCATTTGGCCTCCTTCCTTGGTCCATTCTCACCTCCCGGGCCCTGCGGACGCATGGCCTGGCCTTCCTTGGTCCATTCTCACCTCCCGGGCCCTGCGGACGCATGGCCTGGGTGCCTTTGCCCGCTGGCTTTCAAGTTGGTTTGAGCTGTAGGAGACGGGGCAGAGACAGGAGGGGAAAGCCAGGATCTTTCTTCCCTGCTTCCTTTTGGCTCTGGCACTGGGCACAGTCTCGCTCGTCATCTCTGCTTCTGCCCCGGCTCAAGGAACACCATCTCCTCCCTGGTCCCTTCTGTCCCAGGGAAGGTAAGAGCACCTTGACTTTCATTAAATAGAGAAAATGCTGTTTTTTTAACCAAAGCTATGTGGGAGTGGGGAGGGGGAGTGTGTATATAGAAATGCAGGGAGTTATGATTAAGTCCTTGTCTATCTAATTCACCATGTCTAGAAGTAAAAAGATAATGTAAGAACAGATACGTCAAAAAAACAGCTGCCCCAAAACAAAGACTTGAATAGATGTTTGTACACCTATGTTCATAGCTGCATTATTCAGTCACCACAGGCAGAAGAAAATCAAATGTCCATCGACAGATAAACAGAAACAACATGTTACAGACACAAACCATAGAATATGATTCAACCTTAAAAAGGAATGAAATTCTGTTCAATGTAGATGAACCTTGAGGACACTATGCTAAATGAAGTAAGCCAGTCTCCAAAGGACAAATATGGTATGATTCCACTTACATGAGATACCTAAAATAGGCAAATCTGTAGCGACAAAAAGTGGGGTAATGGTTCCCAGGCACTGCTGAGAAAGGGGAATGGGGAGTTATGGGTTAATGTGGACAAAGTTTCTGTTTACGAAGATGCAAGCATTCTGGAAAGGGACAGTGGTGATGATTGCATGACATTGTAGATGCACTTAATGTTAGTGAATTAAACACCTAAAATAGTTAAAGTGGTTTTAAAAATAGCTGTGTAAGAATCCTATTTAAAGCTATAGTGGTGACCATCAGGAGCAGCAGCAGAGAGGAGTTGTGAGCGCTTACCACCAGGAAGTGATATAGGGGCTGGAGGAGTGCTGTAAGGGAATGCTGCCTTTCAGTGCTATTTGACTTTAGAAGTGCAGTGAACATTGATACACTGCTTACGGCGTGCCAGCCATGCTTCACACACTTACGTATATTCTCATGTAATCCTCCTACCAATGCCATGATGCCATAGTGGTGCCTGTGAAGATCTGCATTTACAGAAAAGGAAACAGAGCTCCCATGTGATAAAGGCCTCTGTCGCAGGCAGGCTGCCCTGAGGTCCTGCTCTTAATTCATGCTGCTTTGCCGCCTCTTGTGCACATATATGACTGAGATGAAACAAGAAAATTAATTTAAAAAATATGCTGCTGTGAATATCCTTGTATACATATTTTATGTGCTTGTGTGAGGATATCAGACTCCTAGAAGTGAAATAACCCCAATTTTTACAAAAGACAAAACATGGCATTCAATTCATCATGGGGACAGAAAAACTATTAGAACACTGATACTGACATTATACACATTTTATTATGGAATGGAAGCACAGAAGCAAATGACTTTTCTTTGTATTCATGAGTTTTAACAGGTCTTCTGGTTCTTCTTGCCCCTCTAATTTCCTCTCACCTTCCTGTAACGACAATGATCAGAATGATACCTGAGGAATAAACCATAAGAAAAATGAGCATTGAGAGGGTAAATCAAGCTTCCTTTAGGAAGAGAGGAAAATAATTTTGCAGCTGAGAAACATGTTGAAATATTATTTTTACAGTGAAAACAGTTACATCACAAGTTTAAATTACCTTTCCATTTCAAATGGAGTTGATTTGCACCACCTACTGGAATATACAGCTCCATATAGTCAGAGGTTTGAAATTAGAAAACCACTTTCGAGAATTTAGAGTTACATTTCTAGTTATCTTTAAGAGACCAGCTCCTTAGACATGTTGGAAATGCCAAACACTAATTTCCTTCAGGGACTATTTTCTAAAACAAACTCTCTTTAGAAGCCAAATTTAATCATCTAGCTAAATTAACAAATTGTACAACTGCTTATAATAATAAAATGATTAAGCCAAATACATCAACCAAAGAGATAAAAATGTAAATTAGAAGCAAAACTGAAATCAATACACATTATCAGTTGCTAAATCACTATTGAGAAACAGAATTCAAGCAGACAACTGGAAAATGACAGGAAAAGTAAGCAAACAGGATAATAAACAGAACATAACTCAACATTAATTTAAAAAGAACTCACCCAATGAAATTTTGATAGTGTTTACATCCAAAGTAACAATCATTGTCATGGCTTAATTACAGCCTGAACACCAATAAATAAAGTATTCATATTTAGGCTCTTCAGCATTTTAAAGAAAATCCCAACAAAAATTTTCATTTTATGACAAACTACTCCAAGCAATACATTTCTGAATATATAGCAGCAACATTTATTATGATATAATTGACAAGCATTTGTAGAAAAAAAATTACATCTACAATATCTGCTATTCTAGATGAAATTGCTTTAGAACAGAAGCCTAAATACATTACATTTTAATTTCTTGAAACCTATTATAGCATTTCACTTATTTTATGGGTATTTTGTCTGAAAATTGATTTTATTTTTATATGTCAACTAAATTAGATGTCAACTAAATTAACTGAAGCATAAAATATGTGGCAAGATATATTTACAAATACATGCCACAAAACGGTGTGCGAGTAATAAGATCCTGATTTAAACTCACAGATACAAAGAGACCTGTGCAGGGTGACCAACTCATCCACAGGCCTCCTTGGATGCAAGTGATTTGTGTATGACAGGCCTGTTTACAGTGACAAATGTCAGATGCAAGGTGGCTAGAAGGTTTGCCTTTCTCATTTTAGTTCACTGCTTGTGTGATTTCATTTCTAAAGTTCTCATCTGCATTGGAAAGCTTGGATTGCTTCATTTCTACCAGGTAAGCAGGCAGGTACCTTTCCATGGCTTACCTCACCAACTCCATGGAGATGCCTCCTACATATTTTAAATCTGCAGCCCCAATCTCTTTTTTTTTGAGAGAGTGAGTCTCGCTCTGTCACCCAGGCTGGAGTGCAGTGGTGCAATCTCTGCTCACTGCAACCTCTACCTCTCAGATTCAATGGATTCTCCTCCCTGAGCCTCCCGAGTAGCTGGGATTATAGGTGCATGCCGCCACACCATGCTAATTTTTGTATTTTAGTAGAGATGGGTTTTACCATGTTGGCCAGGCTGGTCTTGAACTCTTGACCTCTAGTGATCCACCCGCCTCAGCCTCCCAAAGTGCTGGGATTACAGGCATGAGCCACTGCAACTGGCCCCAACCTCTTTTCATAGCTTAGCAGTACATGCTTATGTCTACTTGCTGCCCTCTCAGATGTCCCAAAGGCATCTCAAAATGCACATGTCTTAAAGCAAGCTCATGACCTTCCCCAGCCTTCAACTCTCAACCTTTCTCAGTGTCCCCAGCTCATCCATTCCATTTGACATAATTTGGCTCTGTGTCCCCACCCAAATCTCATCTAGAATTGTAATCCCCACCTATCAAGGGCGGGACCTGGCAGAAGGTGATTGGATCAAGGGGGCAGTTTCTCTCATACTGTTGTATGATAGTATTATACTCATGATAGTGAGTTCTCATGAGATCTGATGGTTTTTAAAGCGTGGCACTCCCCCCGCCCCACTCTCCTGCTGCCATGTAAGACATTCTTGCTTCCCCTTTGCCTTCTGCCATGACTGTCAGTTTCCTGAGCCTCCCTCGCCATGCAGAACTGTAAGTCAATTAAAATTCTTTTCTTTATAAATGACCCAGTCTCATTTCTTTATAGCAGTGTGAAAACAGACTAATACATGTTCATCCAACCATATATGCCTGGTACCTACTTTCACCCTCATTCCTAACCCAATCCATCCCCAAAGCCCTGGCCATCTGACTTTCTATATTCCCCTGAAGCCTGTCTGCCTCACTCCATCTCCTCCTCTCCTCCACTATTCCAAAGAATTAATCAGGTCTAATGGAATCAACCTAAATGCCCACCAATGACAGATTGGATTTTGAAATCTGGTACATATCCACTATGGGATACTATACAGCCATAAAAAAGCATGAGCTCATGGCTTTTGCAGGAACATAGGTGGTGCTGGAGGCAAATTCTTATTCTCAGCAAATTAATGCAGGACCAAATATCACATGTTGTCACTTATAAGTGGAAGCTAAATGATAAGAACTTACGAACACAAAGAAGGAAACAACAGACACGGGAGTCTACTTGAGAGGGAGGATAGGAGGGAGAGGAGCAGAAAAGGTAAGGGTACTGGGCTTAATACCTGGGTGATGAAATAATCTGTACAACACACCCCAGTGACAGGCATTTACCTGTGTAACAAATCTTTACGTGTACCCCCAAACCTAAAATAAAAGTTAAAAAAAACACACAATACTGTTATCAGAAAACATTAATTCTTTAATATTATCAAATGTCTATTTGGTATTTACATATTTCACACTTCTTTGAGTATCTAATAAATATTTTGCTTTTCTTAAACACACACAAACACACACACACACACAACAAAAAAGAAGAAGAAAGGAAAAAAAATAGGTCTAGCCTGGACTGATTTAGTCTGGTCTAGCCCTATTATTCCTGATCATGTGACGCCTTGTAACACACCTTGTAACTTCCACCACACTTTGTACCTTTCCTGACCCCAGCTAAAGGCCTTTTACTGCAGATGGACCTAGTTTCTTAGCAAGGCCACAGAGGCCCTTCCTGATCTGGTGCCCATTGCCTGTTCAGCACAACTCACATCTGAGCTCCTGGTGGCTTCAGCCCCACGTCCTCTTAGCCTGCTGTGCCTCACTCTGGCTGTGCTCTCCACCAACGCTAAGACTTTGCCCACACTCTTCTCTCTGCCTGAAATTCTCTTTCCTTCTTTGCAAAGTTACCTCCTCCTGACTTTCCTGACTTGGTCAACCCAGACTTGCAAATTTACATTTTAGGAGGCACTTATTTGGAAGTCTGTGTGCTCCCACTAGACTGTTTTTACTTACCTTTAAGTTCCCAGCACCCAGCACATGACCTGCACATAGGAAATATGGAATGATTCACTCAGGCCAGAGCCAGAGGGGTGCCTGCCCTGGGCCCCATGAGGCTGAGGCTACACGCTGGCCCGTCTCTGACCACCATCCCCATGTAGGGTGAGGAGAGAGGTGCACCTGAAGCTCCAGGGAACTGGCCCTAATGGCTCCAAGTCTGCTTTTAGGGCCTGTCCCAAGAGGACTTGGTGTAGACACTCCAGCCCAGAGGGGTGGCCAAGGGGCAGCTGTAATGAAGGCAAGAGGACATAACATATTTAATAGCTTCCAAGGGGCAGCTGGTATGAAGGTATACTTATCAAGGAAGGAGGCTAGAACAGATTTTCTTTAATAATGAGTTAGCTTAATCTATAAAAACTTTAACTATTTAGACATATGCTATTTAGACCTCCATGTGTAGTTTTCCCAAAGCTCTGCAAATGTTAGCAGTTTTCGGTTTCACACGTATCTGAGAATAAGCTTTATATCATTACTTATATCGAGATGGTTCCCTGCACCCCATCTGAAATCTGAGTTCAAAAGAGAACTGACTCTTTAAAAAGTCAATACGATTGCCCAAACTCATTGATAAACATAATGAAGGGGTGCAGGGAGTGGAAGAGAGCAGAGAAAAAATATTGAAGCCATTCAGTATGAAAAGCATGCTCCAAAATCATTCTATAACACCAAAATTCTGAAAAAAAAAATGTCATTTGGGTAGTGAGACAATGAATTTCCTTGCCTTTTCACATTTTACTGCAGTTTGAGTTTTCTTTCATAAATATGCTTACATTTGTAATGAAAACCTCATCCTTTTGAAAAATCAAGTTACCATTCCACTTCATTTATAAATGTGAACATTTTGCCAGAGTCTGTCACCTTTGTTATCCCTCGCATGAAAGCAGTGCTAGGAATTTTCTGTCTATAGATTTGCTTTGCTGGCAGAGGCAAAATCAGTATATTCTCAGAGCACAGTGGAGAAGGACAATAGCTTAACTTATATTTTATGTAGTGCGAGTCACGGACATACTTCATTTATAGGTGAAAACAAAGTGTTTGCCTGGCTGGTGGAGCTGGAGTCCACAGGATTTGAGGCAGCTACTTGCATTTTCTTTTATTACCCCTACTACCTAATTTCCATTAAGCTCACTTTGATTTCCTTTCAGTTTCCTAATTGAGGTCTGGAGTTGTATTTTTTTAAATAGTCATGCTTCTAGAAAGCCAATGGTTTTTTTTTTCTTAGAAATAATAATTGTTATTACGCTAGAAAAAGCCCAAGGGTTTCTTTGAGAGCCCACATGCCTACCTTCCCCACCCCCAGTCCCCTGTGGGCCCCTAACCCCATGTGTTCCAGCTGCTAGACTCTGCTGTCCTCACTGCCATGTCACCTGCACACTGAAGTGTTCTGCAGTAACCGTCCCACTCTCTGCCTAAGTTTCCAAGTCCCCCTCCAATGCCTCAGGCTTCACGACCCCTCCTGATCCTCTTCCCCTGTCACCATTCCCAGCCAGTGTGTTTGTCATGCCTTATAACCTCCACCACACCTTGTACCTTTCCTTTCCTGGTGACCACATTCTGTCTTTCCTGAGTGAATGCTTGCTACAGGCCCTCGTCCAACACCCAGAACTAAAGCACTGAACCCTGTGGGCCAGAAATCATGTTTCACTGATATGCTGAATCCACCACTGAGCCTAGGACTCAAAAGTAACGGTTGAATTGAACTAAATTAAGCATACCTTGTTTGGTCAATCTGAACATTTCTCTCAAAATTTCTCAGAACTCTTTCTTGAGTCTTTTCCTAGCCAACCTAGCAGACTGACTTAAGACAGTGATTGACAGACGGAAGAATGTGGCCAGAAAAAATGCAATAGAGAGGACTAAATGAAATATAACTAGGGTTGAACTACTTTTGATAATAATCTGGAGCAAGGATGAAAGTAGGGAAGACGGAACCATGTGTTGATGACTGTTGATGGTGAGTGATAGGGATGGGTCATGGGGGTTCCTTCACTGTTCTCTCTACTTAGGTCTGCACTGAAAATTTTCCGTGATGAAAGATTTGAAGATGACGGGAGATGGAGAAGCAGCAGCTGATCTGCAGACTCCAAGGAGGTCCCAGGAAGAGGTATGAGGGAAGGGGTCTGACCTATGAGTCTTCCTTCCTGTGGGTATCACCCCTTCCTGTGGCAGCTCTCCTGTTCTCTAAGCACCCCAACTCCCCCCGGCCCCTGCTCACTTCTATGGACCTGGCACTCAGATCTTTCACCCGTGTAATGCCACTCCAGGCGCTGCCTCTTGGGTAGTGCCCTATATCCTAGAATATTCCCAATGAGAATGGGGGCCCCTCAGGTAGAGCCATGTGCTCTGCCTCACCCAATCCAGCTGGCAACTTTCACAGGTATCATCTGCTAAGATCTTTAGGGACAGAATGGCCCCTTGACACCTCTTACCTCACACCAAACAGAGCCCCACACCAAGAAAGGAACCGCCCACACCTCACAGAAGCCATGTTAGTGGACCTTTCTCCACTCTGCAAGCCTTCCTGTGCAGTAGAGGCCAGTGCTGCCCATCCTCTGCCCAGGACAGTTGCATTCTAAATGACCCCTCAGAGAGCCCTCCGGATGGCTGCCTCTCCGACAGTTCCCTGCAATCACATAAAAAACACTCATTGCAGCCAACATGCACAAAGCACTGTACTGATTTCATACTCAGGTTTTTCCAGAACAAATCATAAACCCACACCAATTATGTCCAACCAGTTTTATGGATAAAGAAGCCTGAGACTCTCCAACAGGAGAGCTTGAGTTTCCCTTCCCACTCTTGTGCTGCGTGTCCCTTTCCTACCTCCAGACCATTAAAAGAATATTTGTAATGTAGATGAGGCCAGTCCTTTTGCCCAATGTTGACAGACAAGAGGAAGATTCCAGGGAGAAATGCCACAGCAGCAAATGAATATGAATGATGCTTTTCCACTTTGTGCTTATAAAATGCCTTTTGTACCAGAATCTCAAAGCTCTCCAGGAAGCAAGGCTTTGACTGGGACTTTCACTCAGGGTAAACACGAATGGTCGGAGCTTCCCAAGTCATTTGTGATAAGAAAGAACAAAAGTCTGGACACTTCTAAAATGCAATATTCTTGCCTTCTGGGTAGTAAATGAAGGCTGCAGATGGATAATGACATCTGTGGATTCTGGCTCCCCTTCCTATAGAGAAAAAAACATGTAAATAAATATGTAAAAAAATGTCATATGTGGATGACACCCATGGTTCATCCAGTAGTTACCATCCTGCCCAACATTCACAAGCAGTGGATTCTATTACTGGGTGCCTTGTGACTGCATTACACTGAGAAAGTAAAACATATCTCTCTTCAGTGCCTGGGGGAAGACAAATGTTAGAGAAATGTGTAGTAAAAAGGTCCGGCCAGTGGCTTTGACACTTGATGCTTTTGCACTAAGCAATGCTGTCCTTTTGTTCTCTCCATTGGAAGCCTCCTTCTAAATGTTTAATAGCTAAATGACTCATCAGGGTCTGCAAAGGTCAGGCCCTTAACTGGAAAGGTGGAGGGGAACTCACAAGCAGTCCGTATCGGATCGATTGGAAGGTTCATTTGAGAATTCCTTCCTTCTCACCCTTAGTTTAAGATGCACATGCAGCATGAATAACTGCCTGGGCTCCAGGCACCGACATGCCTGAAGAGCAGACGTTAGTGACTTTGAAACTGTTCCTACAATTCATTTAGGGTATTAATCAGCTTCAGAGGAAAACTCACAAAAACTCCAAGAAAAATTCTGTTGCAAAACCTCTAGCAGACAATCTGCCCTTGCAGATTATCCTGAAATACTTGCATTGTATCCTGAAAGTTAATGCTAAGAGCTTGCAAAAGAATCTGAGTTCATCAGGCGTCCAGAAAATAAACTCCTTCAAATGCAGTCAAAATAATTTCAAATAGCTTCAAATACTCTGCTTGCTATGAATCTACAGAGCAGCAATTAAATCATTATCAGTTGATGATTAAATATCAGATAGCTATAACCAAGGGTATCTTGCAATTACACTGAAAAATTGCATATCAAGGTTTTGTTGGGGTGCAGAAAATGATTCCCCAAAATATAGTGCTTTGGCATGCTGAGTACTTTGCAAATCAAAAGGCCTTAGAAATAAGCCTTAGATCCAAGTTCTCTTTCTGACCTTCCCCACCCCTTGTTTCTCTGATCCTCTTTCTAGAAGCACCTGGAGGGACTCTATGGAATTTTCTTGTCTAACAAAGCTTCTTTCCGAAAAAAAAAAAAAAAAAAGAAAAACAGGCAATTTTTATAAGACCCCCAACTTTAGGAATCTCATCAAATGACCAGGAAAGAAGAGAAGAGACGGAGTTGTCACTATACCCAGATAGACTTTTCATCTAACTTTTCATCTATTCTCGAGGGCAGGTCTGACAACCTTTGTGCAAGGTGACGTTTCATCCCTCACCTTCCCAGCACCTCCCCCAGAGCTCAGAGGAGCTTTTGTCATTTACTTCTACACACCTCATCCCCTCTTCGCTATGAAGAGAGGATACAGGGGCATCTGGACCTTGTTGGGTGATGAGGTCATCACTCTTCTGCAGTTCCCCATGGTATGTTAAAATAAACACATGCCTTTTCTCCTGTTGATCTGCCTTTTTCAGTTCATTTGCAGCAAACCTTCAGAGGGTGAAAGGGGAAGCTTTCTTTCTTGGCCCCTATATTTTGCATTGTCTTATAGCTTCACATTTTTCTACTCTTGTCAAGTTACACTGTAAAGCAAAATATAGATCATTAGCTGGCTAATTGTTTTTGACTTAAAAAGCAGCTAGCATTTGGTTTTGGGTATCACAGTGTGTCTAATACAGTCTTTTCAGCAGCAACGATCTATAAACACTTTTTATCATCTGCCATTACTAAAAACATTTCTGGTTGAGTAAAGTGACTCATACTTGTTCTCCTACCTATCGAGGAGGCTGAGGCAGGAAGATCACTTAGGCCGAGGAAGGAGTTCAAGCACAGCCTGGGCTCACTCTAAAAATGTTCAAAAAAAATTCTGAACATGCAACCCCAATATAGTGTATATTTATTTATTTGTAAATGATACACTGGCACTAATACGTTGACATAAGAACATACAACAAATAGAAAACAATGTAACATTTTAATTTATTGACTGAAAATTACGTTCTATTTTCATTAATATTTTTTGAAAGAGCAAAATTGCTGAATATGCTTCTTTTATTTTTGCGAATCTTTGTTTGAAAACTTTGTGGTATAACAGTCTGAAGTCTCCTTCCAAGTTAAATTTATTTTAAAATGTAGTTTTAATGGCTGTCATCACTTAAAATCTCTCAAAAGATAAGCAAGCCTACTTGAAAAAATTACATGGTCTCAGGGTTTACTAAATCAAACTGCTGATTTCAATTATATGCACAAATCATGCACAGGCTTCAACTGAAATGTAATTAGTTACATTTCCATCTTCTTTGAAGTCCATCAGTCTTTTTTTTAACAAAGCAATACAACAGTATCATGCAATAACTCAAGAGATTTTTAGTTAGTTGTTGTATATGCAATTTGTTTACTCATACAAGAGGAAGAAAGGTCAATAGACTGCTGTCATGGAACAAAATTAAAAACAGGATGTTTAACAGATAGGAGAGAGAAAAACCTGCTGGCAGCCTGGGAATTGTGAATCTTGCAGGCATATTTTTGGGGTAAAGAAATCAGTTGGCTGCTGATAAAGAGTCTGGGCGTTCTGGGAAGGACAACTAGTATCAAAGAAAACAATTAAGTGCGGACAGATTTTTTGAACCCCCTGCTCGAGTGGCTGAGGAGCGCATGAGGCTTGCTGCCTCTGGACGAGCTCTGCTGGCCCTCTTCCCTTCACACGCCTTAAGTAAGCCAGAACTGCGCCACTGTCCTCCTTAGAATCCCTCAATATATTTAAAACTCAACCTCTCCATTTGGAAGATTTCTAAAAGAGGTTAGGAATTTCAGTTTCTAAGTTAAGTGTGCAGATATGAGTTTTTATAAGCAATATACATCATTTTTAGAGACAAAAATCACATAATGTTGGAAAGATTTCCAAACATCTACTTCAAAAATGCTCTCCATAAGACTCTTGAAAACCAAATACTGGCCAGGCATGGTGGCTCACGCCTGTAATCCCAACACTTTGGAATGCCAAGGCGGGTGGATCACCTGAGGTCAGGAGTTCCAGACCAACCTGGCCAACATGGTAAAACCCTGTCTCTACTAAAAATACAAAAAATTAGCCAGGCTTGGTGGCGGGCACCTGTAGTCCCAGCTACTCAGGAGGCTCAGGTAGGAGAATCGCTTGAACCTGGGAAGTGGAGATTGCAGTGAGCCGAGATCACACCATTGCACTCCAGCCTGGGCAATAAGAGCTAAACACTGTCTCAAAAAAGAAAAGAAAAGAAAAGAAAATGCTTTCCCACTCATTGTTAAAACATCACCTTTGTTTTGAAGAAGCAGATTACATCTGTTTGTTTTTGTGAAACTTTCTCCTGGGTATCATCCTAATGACAGCTACATGTCATCACAGATGAGAAAACATAGAACACTCTTTGTAAAAGAAAATATGGTAACTCATTTTCAAGCTTGACAATTCTTTTGAGTGCTTTGCCACTGATGATCTGTGATCTTGTTGTGGTACAAGATTTTCAAGTTCACTCCTTGCTGTGGTCCGGATATGCATATGTTCCCACCAAAACTAATTTTGAAATTTCATCCCAGTGTGGTAGTGTTGGGGTTTGGGGCCTAATGGGAGGCGTTCAGGTCATGAGGGCTCTGTCCTCTTGGGTAGCTTGGTGCTGTTCTCATGGCAGTGAGTTCTTGCTCTGGCAAGACTGAATTAGTTCTCTCAGGAACTGGTTAGTCCCTGCAAGAGTGGGTTATTATAAGTCAGAAAACTCCTCTGGTTTTGCCTCTCTCACACGTCCATTTACCATTGATCTTCTCTGCCATATTATGATGCAGCATGAAACCTCTCACCAGAAGCTAGAGCCATGTGCTTGAACTTCCCAGCCTGCAGAACCATGGGCTAAATCGACCTTTTTTTTTTTTTTAAATAAATTACCCAATCTCTGGTATTCTGTTATAGTGACACAAAACAGACTAAGATGTTCCTCATCACAAAACTCTGAAAGGATTCTGCTACCTTGTTTTTTCACCAAATTTAGCCTTGTGAATGGCATCGAATAGCCCATCCATGCCACCATATATGCCTGTGGTAGACTGCATAATGGTCACAGATAACCAACATCCCTCCTTGGGGTTCACAGTCTCCCCTGCCACATGGATGATTAGCTTGGCCATGTGATTTATTTGGCCAAAAAAGGTGAAAGGCAGTGATGTCTGCCACTTTTGACCAAAAGCTTTTGGAGCTAGTCCTCAATGCACCAATCTTTTTGTCTCTCTGCTACTGTAACTGGTAGTGCCGCTTCATCAGATGGGACATTTTATGACTTATGCTAAATATTTGGGACATTCTCATTCTAAAACCTTTTTCACTGTTTATCTGAAATTCCAATTTAACTTTGCATCCTGTTCTTTTTCTGGCTGCCACAGTTGGAAGCCACTGACACTTGGGGATCAGTTGTTTTGTCAGCATAACCCAATCTTACTTGGACCAGCTCACCATGGCCCAAGGAAGGGCACCTGTGTCAATATGTATATTACATATTAGTAAAGCTTAATTGTGCCCTTACTTTTCAGATTAAAAAAAAAAATGTCTTCCCATGCCCCAGAGGATTGTCTTTGGAGACCACTGTCCCAAAGTATAGTCTACAAGACAAGGTTGTCAGAAACTAAGAATTGCACTAAAAATGTAGACTCATCAGCACTACCTCAGAGATACTAGATTCTGGAGGTGGCTGGAGGATCTGTTTGCTTAACAAGTTCCTCAAGTGATTATGAGACAACTTCAAATTCCACTGGCCTATGTCTACAATTTACTTTTTAGAAAGCTAAGTAAGTAGGAGACCTGGGTACTAGTCCTGACTTTGTAACTATTTTTGTATAATGGTCAACAAGTCAATCCTATTCTCCTTTCTGGACTGCACTGCTCCCAGCTAAAGAGGCAAGAGATTAGCCTAGACGACCTCAAATCTCTCTTTCAGCTCTAAGAGTCCAGAATCAAGAGTCAGAAATTCAGAACCTTTTAAGGTACAGAAAGTAAACAAATGAGGCTAGTTAGGAATAAGACACCAGATTGTGGAAGGGCCCATGGCAAACTGAAAAGCACACTCCCCAAATGGTCCCTGAGTTTAGAAGGTTTTCCAGTTTGGCATGCTCTTCCAGTGGGTCTAGACAGGAACCAAGAGTACCCTGGACACTTGTACTTTTAGCAGCAGCCCCAACCACATCTGCATTCCTTATAATTGTCTTGCTGTAAAGGTTTAGAAAGGATTTCTAATTTTGCTGAATGCCACAAATAACTACATGAATTTGCAAATGACTGGGATTTCTCAGAAATCAGTGCATGCTGGGAGGATTTTTGCTATCTAAGAGAGTCTAATCTACAAATCGTTTTAGAATGGAACAAACTGTAAGTTAACACTAATAATTAATGACATTGACATTGCAGTATTTAGGAGCTACTTCATTCAAACATTTTTAGCTTTGATTTTACAGACTAAAAAAATATTCTGGAGCCAACAACATTGTTTTTATGTCTCAAACATTTTGATGAGCATTTTAAAAGCCTGTCAGCCCCAGTCATTTTCCCTTCGTTGCCTAAGGGCTGAAACAGTTCTGTCTGCTGGTGCTGTACCTGCTTGTCTCTGATCAGATAGGACACCAACCTTTGATAAGCTCACAGTCAGGGAGGCAGGAAGATACAAACGGGTAATTTTTCTATAATGCGACAAGTGCAGGATAAAGCAATACAAGCGACTGGAACAAAGGAAGGGACCCTGAAGGGTAAGAGGTGGAGGTGTCAGGAGTGAAGTCAGGTGAGGAAGGAAAAGGCATTTTAGGCAGAGGAAAGCACCAGCAAACCTGGAGCTATGCAACCAGTAGCTGGAGCAGCAAACAAGCATGCTGCTCATTCATTCATCAAACACTCTTAGAAGCTAGAGCATCAGGCACTTAAGAGGCAGATAAACACATGAGAGCCATGGGTAGTTACAAGAGCCAGGATAACTACACAGATAAGGCAGAGCAGGCCATGGATGATGGAGTACATCCCAAATGGGGGCCTGGGGCAAGAGGACAGAGATGGAGGAAACAGGCAGGCACTGGTACAATATAAAAATGAAAATCAACTAGTGTCTGAAAACTTGAAATTCTAAAAGTCATGACTTACCCGCCATGTTTTCCCACAAAATATTTCAATCTCCTATATTAAAAAGTGACAGTAACTTTTTAAAAAATGCTACACCATGTAAAAGTAGTTTTTTTTCCCTCTTATTTTAAAAAATTTCCCTGACCATTATGAGCTCCAGCAGCATGTTAAAGTGTTTGACTAGGGAAAAAGAAAAAAAATAATAAGCCCTTAAAGCAAGAGGCATATATAAATTTTATGTAACCCAGATGTGCCCAATTGCTCCAGCCCTCAGGGATCACGCTCCTTTAAGAACTAAATTACAGTACAGTAACCTTGGTCCTGTGTGTGGCTGCTGGAGACCCAGCCTCAACTCTGGCTTTCCTCCACAGTCAGGCCCGAGGGTCCCTGGTCCCCTCGGCCTGACACTCTCAGCAACTATTATTCTCTGTGTGCTGCCACCCTCTGTTTCTGTACTGAGTTTCCGGTTCTGTTTCATTGTTTGTCTTTTCAAAGGCTATTTCCAGCACATTTTCCCACTAAGCATCATCAACACATGTCTGGGCACTCACCTCTCAAGAAGCATGCAAAATATTTGAGTCCTAAGAATCACTTACATTTCTTTCTTACAAAGATAAAATTATACAATAAAACAACAGAATTTAAAGATTATCATAAGCTGAATTATGTATGTGTGTAACAGCTTAATAAAATTACATATAATCAAAAAGAAAACTAGGAAAAGAAAATGTTAAATAAATTTTAAATCACTTCATGTTGACTCAGATCTGTTTTTGTGGACACAGACACAGAAATAGAGACTTTTTAAAATTAAGATATTGCACACTGGCTTTTAAAAATTTATCTTTTAACGTTATATCCAATTTAAATGTTCTTAAATATTCCTGAAAAACAAGTTTAGGGTTGCACAGGGTTTATAATGTATCAAAACCAGATTTGACCATCCTCCTCCCAGTGTCAGATACTGTGCTCAACTTTTCACTGTAACAAACAATGCATAACTTGCAAAAATCAAAAAATGAATTATTGGCTGCAACATTCAAACAAAATGATAAAAATCAAAATTGAATATATGCTGAAATAAATGTCTACAAAATACACTATATCAAATTGACTGTTTAATTCACAAAATTGTTTTGTTATATTTGAAAGCAATTTGTAAGTTGAAGGCTTGCTCAACAGGAGCATTCGGAAAACGGACAGGATAGTGTTATCAGAGTCAAATGTGAATTCCAAGTTGACATAGCCAAACTGCAAGAGCCAACTTTTAAAAACACTTTCAGCATCTTACGGCACAACAAAACACTTTCACTACAAAACATGTATGACGGATGTGGCTGCGGTGACTGTTTGAGATAACACTGAGGAGTGGGAAAGTCAGAGCCTGGACCTTAAAAGCCTGCAAACGGCCCGGACTCTTTCCCCACCTCCTCGCTACTCAAAGCGCTGGTATAGTTTCCTGGCAACCTGGAAGAAATGCAGAGTCTCAGGACCATCTGGAGCGCCCGAATGGAAACCGATGCGTTACGAGGCCCCAGGTGCAGCGTCTCAGGGGCCCTGCATTACCTGGGACGCCCCGCAAGTAGCGGGCATGACGGGCCCCCAGGAGCCTCCGAAAGCCACCCGTTCCCTGAACGCGGAGGGCCTCGTCCGCGCGTCCCAGGGCCCTTCCTGGAAGCCCCGCCGCTCCCACACGCAGGATGGGCCCACACCGGCACTAAGAGGCGAGCAGCGCGCCCAGTCTGAGATGCCTGGCTCCCTTTCCAGGCTGGGCCCTCGGGGTACACCTGTGAAACGAGGGGGCACTGAGGCTTAGGGAAGGAGGAGCGAGAACCCCTCGCTAATTCTCGTAACGAGAGCCACCGGCGGCGCTGACAGCGGCACCTTCCCTCCCACGCGAAGACCACCCGCGACCTCCGTCAACCCCCAGAACTGTTTGCCGACAAAGACGTGCGGGGGGCGGGGCCTGAGCGTCAGATTTCGCGAGCGGCGTGCAGAGGGTGGAGCCTAGGAGTCAGATACCGCGAGAAGTGATCTCCCGCAGACGTTCTAACAAGCGCAGGCGCACTACAATTGCTGCCCCGGCCGAGAAGGTGGCACCTGCAGCGGAACGCGGGGCCGGGCCTATGTACAAAGCTCGCGAGATTGAATGGAGCGTCACCGCTACTTCTTCCTGGCAGAGAGCGGAAGTGCGGTCCGCGGAGCGTGTGGGGCGCTTGCCCTGATTTGGGCCCGAGTTCCTGTCGCTGCTCCTCTGCTCCCGCTTCGTTTCGCCTGCCCTGGATTGAAGTGATGGGGGATCCCAAGGAAGCCGGAGCTGAGGGGCCGCCGGCCGGGGCTGCAGCTCGAGGAGGGCTCAGCCTCCTGTCACGGGGAGAATCCGAGGAACCTTCTGCCCAGGTGAGTCCTCCGCGGAGCGGAGCGTGCCAGGTCCGGGAGCCGAGGACCCGCTCCACCCGAGAGGGATGCTTCGGTTCCCGGCAGATTCTGGAGCGTTCTCTGTGCTTCCCTGACATCCCCGAAGTAGGGAGTGGGAGTCCGTGTTCCTTTCGCCAGGTATTAGTATTAAAAGCAGTCCTGGTAGCCGACAGGTGAGAAAGACACGATCTGTGCTCTCAAGGAAGGTACATGTAAATATGTCATTCCAAAATGTGGCACGGTCGTGCAAAGCTGGAGGGAAGAAAAGGTGCCAGGGAGTGACTCTCCGACAATGAGACCGAACTAATTCACAAAAGGTGCAAAATGTTTGCCAGGCAGAAAAGGGACTGCTTGAAAGGTTAGAATATTGAACCCAGACACTGAACTTGCCCTGGGAGTGTGCAAGTGCAGGCTGTGAGGAACGAACCCCCAATGCCTTGCTATGAAGTTAGAAACTCAAGAGTATTTGCGTAATGAACCGATGCATCAATTACTAAATATTTGCATTAAAACGAAAAAGGGCCAAATATTTTACCAGACTACTTTATGAATGATGTGTTATTAACATTAAAATACATCTTTGGCCAGGCGCAGTGGCTCACACCTGTAATCCCAACACTTTGGGAGGCTGAGGTGGGTGGATCACCTGAGATCGGGAGTTCGAAACCAGCCTGGCCAATATGGTGCAACCCTGTGTCTACTAAAAATACAAAAATTAGCCGGGCTTGGTAGTGCACTCCTGTAATCCCAGCTACTAGAGAGGCTGAGGCAGGAGAATTGCTTGAACCCTAGAAAGGGAGGTCGCAGTGAGCCATGATTGTTCTACTGCACTCCAGCCTGGGCGAAAAAGTGAGACAGTGTCTCAAAAAAAAAAAAAAATTGAAATACATCTTTAATACTGAAAATAGGCTTTATTAAAGTTTGCACTTAGTTAACATAACATCATTGAGTCTTCTGGGTTTCTGCCTCTCCACTTTATATGAATAAATTTTAAAAGATAGTGGGTGGTCCATTTTCTAGCTGATAACCATAACCATCATACTCCTTCACTCATCTTTTTTCTTTCAAGTTGGTGCAAAAGAACTAAGTGTTACCATTTATGCTGGAATTAATTATTAAGTGCTGTTAGTAACATGTGGCATATGTTCCTTGTGAAGCCTGGTGTGACAGGTTGTTGTTTTCTTTTTATAAAGGTGAGATTTTTCTTTCCTAGTAATGTTCATTAAAGTTTCATCCAATATGTTAATTAGGGATCAGCTTTATTTCTTGGAGGCAGTGAAGTGAAAAGCCGAGCTGTGGTGAAATACTCTTCTGCCCCTCCTCGAACAGCATTTGCACGCCTTGAAGAGAAAACAGACTTGAAACTCCCACCTGCCAACTGGTTACGAGAAAGTGCCAAACTAGGGCCAGCAGGAACTACAATTCTTGGTAACAGCAAGAAAAGCAAGCCATTTTCAAGGTAAATATTAATCAGTGGCATTTTTGCCTGCCCCTCCACCCTCACTTAAAACTCCTATATGCTTTTAAATTCAGTTTGTAATGCTCATTAACTTGCGAGATTTCTCTTTAGAGAAAGGTCATATTTGATTTTCAAAGGCTTTTTATTCTCCTGATAATAGGTGATGTTACAGTATGAAGATGTACATACAATATCAATTGCATATGCATCTTTCAAGTCTACATCATGTTATTAGGAAAGATGAGTTTTGACCGCCAAAGTTCAACCAGCCCTTTCATTTTAGCCAATTTGCATACCTTTTGAATATGTGAATACAAAGGATCAGCTTGGTGCATGAGGAGGAAAACCTGAACATTGCTTCATCTTTCCTGTGGAGTTTTTCATTAAACGGTGGCGGGTTGTCTGATCTGGAAAGGCCGGATTTAAGAACTCAGCATTAGCCAGGCGCAGTGGCTCACGCCTATAATCTCAGCACTTTGGGAGGCTGAGGCAGGTGGATCACAAGGTCAGGAGACTGAGACCATCCTGGCCAACATGGTGAAACCCCATCTCTACTAAAATACAAAATATTAGCCGGGTGTGGTGGCGCACGCCTGTAGTCCGAGCTACTCGGGAGGCTGAGGCAGGGGAATTGCTTGAGCCCAGGAGGCAGAGGTTGCAGTGAGCTGACATTGCACCACTGTACTCCAGCCTGGGGACAGAGCAAGATTCCGTCTCAAAAAAAAAAAAAAAAGACAACCAGCATGTTGGGTGACCTACACCTTGACTTTGACACTGGAAATTCCGCTGATGGTATTTAAAGTTGAGAGAGTAGCCTTAGGTCCTATAGAGAAGAATGTACTATTGTCCATATTGTTGTAGGCTATCTAATGTGTGGGGTTCTGTTGTTTTTTTTTCCCCCCCTTTTCAGCTACTCAATCTAAAATATTTCCATGTAACTTGTAGCAAGAGGCACAAATACACTAATACTTTGCAAGCTGGCAGTTTGGAAATTATCCTAATGCCTCAGAAGATAAAAGTTATATTTGCAAAATGCTGTTTGGTGTCTTGACTCTGCCATTTAATAACTGGAAAATGGTGATGTCGGGTCCCTTTCAGGGTTGTAGACTATAGCTGTGCCTCAGGTGGTACGTGGCGTCAGCTGGCTACTCGATTAACTTTTTTTTTTTTCATTTCCTTTTGTGGCTAAATTGCTGTCAGGTGTATTTTTTCATGTCTATTTTTTAAAAGAGGTATATCACTAGAAACACGATCTCAGGAAGTAAAATCTTGATAAATGTTTCTGTTTTTCTTCTCACTCTATCTAAAAAGAATAAAGTCTTGAACTCACTATTTTCCCTTGGAGACTTTTTAGGTTTTGTGATTACAAAATTAAAAATAATTGTTTTTATTTTAAATGTTTCCTACTGGATGCTTCTAATGATTATTACCACGTTTTATCAAATATAAGAAGCCACTGACTTTACGACACACCATTATTTTATGTACCACTAAGAAGAAAAAAACTTGCCAATTGTAATGATGATGGATATCCTGATTTCAGAGTTGTTAAAATGTGGGAAAATGTGTATCCTAGAAGCAGTGAACTACAGTATTGTTATAAAACTCAACTTGCATGATCATGAGCATGACGTTATAACCTGTGGCCTTTTTTCTCTTTGGTAGCTTTGGCATGGCGTATGACTTCATTGATTCAGTGGGAAATGATGTAGATGTTGTCTCTGACTCTGAAGTAAGTATTATTTGTCACTTACTGTAATTTTGGGGGTGTTTTGTCCTAGGTGTTTTATATCATGCTGTGTTTTACATGATATAAACATCCAAGTCTTGAGAAATTAGTGATGAGATAAGATAAAACTATCTGATTATTGAATATCTTTTTTGGTATTAAAGTATCATTCTTTATCACATCTTTATTTAAAGAGGAAGAAACTATCCCCAAACACTAGCAGTGGTAATAATATTAATACTGATGGTTATATTTTAATGATAGTAATTGAAACTGATTATAATGTTTGGGATTATTCTGTATATGTTACCAGTTGAAAGTTACAAATGATATTTCTACTAAAGTCTATTGATCCTTAGTGGCTTTTATCTGATATGCCAAAAGCCTGGGTCAGCACAGCAGTGTGATGTATACACCCTTAACTTTAAGAAATCCTATCATGTAAAAATAGATGTTTGACTGTCATTAATATAGGGTGACTCAATGTGTACGTGATTATGGTTTGAAAGCTCTGTCCTCTATGTGTTTGCATGTACCTCTTTGTTTAAAGTTCTGTTGGTATAACCTTAAGGAAATAAGGTTTATTGTGCTTTAAAATGAAGTTAAAATTTAAAAGATTCCAAATCACACTAAAATAGTCTTTCTAAACTATTTTTCCTCTTAATTTTTTAAGAACATAAAAAAACTCCTGAAAATTCCCTACAGCAAATCCCATGTGAGCATGGCAGTACACCGCATAGGAAGGACTCTCCTACTGGATGAGCTAGATATTCAAGAACTCTTTATGAGATCGTCTCAGGTAATGCTTTTGTGAAAAAATCCAGAAAAACATTATTTAACAACATAAGAGCACTAGAAATAGGATTTTGTTTCAGAGAATAGCCGACATTGAAATGTAGTTGAGTATTTTAGCAATCAAGAAATGAAAAGCTTCACTGAAGATAGAAAAGCTTGAATGAAGAAAAAAGAAGAGAGTGAGAATGGTGAAGAAAATTATTTTATTGATACCAACTACCAGATTCTTTCCTAAAAGAAAAAAAGATGAAGCCAATGAAGAAACTTGTGAAGTCTCTGAAATTTAAGGGACTAGTTTAAAATTTAAAAAAATCCTTTGATGTCTCCCTTAAACAGATTCTCATGAAACATGGCTACTGCAAAATGTAAAAAATGTTAAAAGCTGTTTCTATGAATAAATATAGTCATATGCCCTTAATGACGTTTCAGTCAGCGATGGACTGCATATACTAGTGGTCCCATAAGATTATAATATACTGTATTTTTACATATTTGCAATGTTTAGATACACAAATACTGTGGTGTTACAATTGCCAGTGATATTCAGTACAGTCACATGTACAGATTTGTAGCCTAGGAGCAATAGGCAGTACCATATGACCTAGGTATGGAGTAGGCTGTACCATCCAGGTTTCTATAAGTAGCACTCTGATGTTCACACCAGGACAAAAATCACCTAATGACACATTTCTCAGAATATATTCCCATTGTTAAATGATGCATGGCTATAGTTATTAGAATTAATTGTCTCTAGCCTAGTTTCTCAAATTGTATGTTGGTAAAGGACTGTTTTTCCCCATAGGTTGAGAATGGAGACTTTTGAAAAAATATAATAACATTGTTGCAGTATCTTAAGGATTACTCTCCATTTCTGTACTTTTCTTCAGCTGGCAAGAAATAGTTCATAGTTAGTCTTTAAAGAATATTCCTACAGTGCTTTGATAAAGAAAATTAAGTTATAATGATTTAAAATGACATTTAAAATAAGTGGCTTTTTCCTTTGAAAAGACCACAGTTTAGTTCATTATGTGAATATGAACCTAGGCACTGGGTAAGCTCTTGGGATGTGGCGGTGAACAAATCAGAGGCCTTGCTCCTTAGCAGTTCATTGTTTGGGATTGTAAACACATACAGAGATCATTTCAATATAGCGTGCAAAGCGGGACCTACTCCAGGAGCTAAAGAACATGTTACGGAGAAGATTCACCTCTCCCATCCTGGCTTAGGAGAAAAGGAAGACTGGGGTTTCCTTTTAAAAACAAAAAAAAAACAAAAGAAGGGTGGCATGAATTGACCCAGAAAGATAAGTTTTTAGTGAGTATGTGCTTATGAAACTATTCAAAAAATAAAAGGAGTCTTTTCTGTAAAATAGTGCTAGGTAACATTGTTTTGACTATGTGTCTGTATTAATTCTATATATCTCATGTTATGCAGACTGGAGATTGGACATGGTTGAAAGAGTTTTATCAAAGACTGATTGATCAGAAGTGGCAGAGGAAGAAAAAGAGCAAAGAACACTGGTATCAAAAGGCAATTCTTTCCAAGTTTTTATATTACAGGTACTTGGTTACTTATTTATCTTTAAAGAGAAAAAATGGAATTCTGATCTAAAATTTAGTTTGAAGCTTATACAAGTAATAATTTAAGTTTTGCCCCTATGATATTGTTAACATTTGTCCATATTTCTTTTTTATAAGATGTATGCTTAATTACAGATCGTAGTTTTTATAAACTGGTGGACTGTTGCATAAAGTTAACTTTAGTAACTGATTCTTTTTATTTTTGCTTTGGCCAGTATCAATGGTGATGGAGCCGCTCAGCCTGTCCCATCTACCGCAGAGCAGCAGGAATCGTCCAGTTCAGATCAGACGAATGATTCTGAAGGGGCTTCATGGCCTGCTCCCTTCGAAATGCCTTCTTCAGTTTCTGAAGATCCCAGTGCTTCCAGTCAGGTTAGTACTTAAATGCCAATTCTGGAAACTCCCTTAGGAAGAGACAAAGCCTTTTTTAACATCTTGTTAAAAAAAAAGATGAACAGTAATAAGAATACTCTGTCAACTTAATGGAATAGGGGAGAAAAGAATTCTATCAATTTATGGAATGGGGAAAATACTTTTTAGTTTTTTTGCAATAGAATTTACAAGAGCTATTATAAGTGGGTAGATCAGACTTTTTTATTAAGTCAAAATATAATAGCTTACTGATAAATGTTTATCAATGATTATCTCCTTAAAATGATGAGTATTATACAGAGATATAGCATATTCTTAACTTTAGATATGTAGGAAGCACCTATCAAATACTGAGACTCAGAAGCCTGTTTGTAATTTAAGTTCTAACCTTTTTACCATAACTTTTGGTCAGATTGTTAGGCCTAGAATATCCCTCTAAGATTTTTTGGATAAAATTCTGGAGACTTAGTCCACTTTCATGTTGTAAAACTTTTAGAAAGGAATAGAGTTATCTGTTTTCTCTCTTACATCCTTGGTTTCTTCTTATTGCTTGTTTAGTTTTGTCCTTATTGTGTCTATCAAAGAATAAAATAAAGCCATAGATGTAAATTGTGGCATGTCTATTTTCAGGAAAATAGATTGATAAATAATAAGATCTGTAACTTGATAAATTATGTCTTCCCTCTTGCTGTGTGTTCCCACGTGTTGAGCCCTATTCAACCAGATTGTTTCAATTTTCACAAATCACAGGCAGCAAATATATTTCACTCAATTTTAGTGTCGGTAGGTTTAAAATAGAAAAAGTGTCCCATAAAACTCTACAATGAATTTAAATTTTTTTCAAAAATGAGAAAAATGTAAGGAAAAGGAAGGAAGTAATTAATATGCAAGTCACGTAGTGGTAACAACCAAGAAGTAGGGATGCTCTATGATTCAGAAGGGAAGAAAGACTACATAATACAAACACTACTCTCCTGTTGCCCATCTCACCCTTCTCCCAGTGTTACTCTGTCTTTACCTTGTTTAGGAATTATCGTGAAACCTCTTGGAGACTTGGGATACTGTAGACTTGCATGTGGAAGAAGCAAGCTGTCATTTATTTAATAGCTCTTACGCCATGTACTTTGCTATGGATGTTTGTATAAGTTTTATTTTCATCCTTGGAGCTGCATATTATATGTGTTGATGGTATCAGTTTGCAAATAAATAAACTAAAGCTCATAAAAAGATGTTTCACATGGTCATACAGCTGGTGAAACTCTCAGGCTAGGGCTTAAACCCAGATCTTTCTGCCTGCAGAGGCCTGTTCCTCCAGCAGCACTCCACAGTGTCCATGTACTCCACCCACAGTTGGCAAGGCCCTACTAGCAGTCAGATCACTGTAGCAGTGGTATACCCCTATCCAGAGCTAGCCTGCCATAAGAGTCTCTTATGGAGCACTTATATTATACTGCCTACATTTCAGCTTTAGAGATTTGTTTATATTTGCAAGCTATCTCTGCACAAATTCTTGTTCCAAAAACTAAAAGTGCTGGTTTGAGGCCTGTGTTAAGCAGTTACAGAGGTTCAATAGGTGCCTGTGGAATGACCTTAGAGGCAGACATTTATTGAGAACATTGTAACCTAGAGCTCCATACTCTGACTAAAGCAACTGACTGGCAAACTGTGTTTTGAGAATTGGTTCATAAGTTGATAACTTGTCTGTGTAAACAAATAATAAAAAAGAATTGAAAGTTCTTTTAGGACTCCTAAGGGAGAGGACAAGGCACAGTGGAAGTGCTAGAGAGCTACCTGTGCTTGTAGTCACACACACTTCCCAGGCAGGTGCCAAGCCTATTGGCACACAAAGATGACAAGTAAGAGACATTTGTGGAATAAGTAACACACACATGCCTGTCTTGGGTTCCATTAAGGCACTGACATTAAAAGCTTAAAGTAGTATTAATGGCAGTACTACTTTCCAAATGTTTGGAAAATTGAGTAGTAGACTGAGTTTACCCAGTGTCAAAGGGCTCACTTCCTAAGTGCATTCCAAAATGTATTCCAGGCCGGGCACAGTGGCTCACACCCGTAATCCCAACACTTTGGAAGGCCGAGGTGGTTGGATCACTTGAGGCCCGGAGTTTGAGACCAGCCTGGCCAACACGGTGAAACCCCATTTCTACTAAAAATAAAAATAAATTCGCTGTGCCTGGTGGTGGGTGCCTTTAATCCCAGCCACTCAGGAGGCTGAGGAAGGAGAACTACTTGAACCCAGGAGGCAGAGGTTGCAATGAGCTGAGATTGCGTCACTGTACTCCAGCCTGGGCAGCAGAGCACAACTCTGTCTCAAAAAAAAAAAAATGTATTCCAAAGAATATCTTACGAACAGAAAGTGTTCTGAGATTAAATAAATGTGGGAAACATTGGTTTTTACTGGTTTTTACCAAGGTAAAGTAGATTTTTCTGTTGCAGGATTGCTTATTATATATATTTATTGTTTTAATAGCAATAAATATTGTTACTCCACAAACGTGAATAGATGGTAAATGTCATCTGTCAAACCTGACTGGAAAATTTGCATTTAGTATCCCGGTAACTCGTGTTCTGTGGAACACATATCGGGAAATGCTAAATTGAAGACTGTTAAGATAATAGAGTATCTCAAACTGTGGATGGAGGAATATTTCTTAGGATTTCTTTTTTGTTTTAAGAAACAGAGTCTCACTCTGTTGCCCAGACTACATTCAAAGTCCTGGGCTCAAGTAGTCCTCCCATGTCGACCTCCCAAGTAGCCTGGACTACAAGCACATGCCATCATGCCCTGCCAGTTTCTTAGAAATTTTTAAACTCAAGATAGTTGGAGTAGGCTGAAAGAGCAGTGGTAATCAGATGCACCATAAAAAGAGAAGAATGAAAAACTTTGAAAGTTTAGAATAATCTTTAATCTGTCTCACTTGAGTAAGATCTAAATGTGATTAGTTTCCTATAATAGGATCATTACCAAAAGCAAGCCACCCAGTGAAGAGTGTTATTATTTGTATTGGCCTAATTTACAATGGTAGATATGAAGTGTGTGCTTTGAATATTTAGGTGATGCTCTTCAAAAGTAGGTCAATTTTAAGAAATGTTGACAGCAGAATCACTCCTTATCCTTGCACTTTTCACAGGGAAGTGAGCCTCTTGAACCCTCATACATAGTGGGGCATGTGGCCTCAGCACCCAAAGAACAAAACTTGACTACTTTATTCAATGACGGAGAGCACAGTCAGGTATGCTTTCCATGGCGTCCAATTTGAGACACCAAATCCCCAGTCTACTTCGTCATTTAAAAACTAGTCTAAGTTGAAATTGATAGGGAAAAAATCCACTTGATCCTAAAATTGCTTTCTAAACATCTTAGTGATCTTATAGCTCTGGGACCTGGCTTTGTCTCCTTTGTCTTTTCCTTTTTCTAGTCTTCTGTAGATCATGGGGGGAAAGTATAGATTGACTATTTATTATAATCTTTCCTATTTTAAATCACAGGGTCTTAAAAATGATTTTGTTCGGAATATTCTATGGACCTTTGAAGATATCCATATGTTGGTGGGCTCCAACATGCCCATATTTGGAGGAGGCAGATACCCAGCAGTCAGCTTACGTCTCAGGTAAACCAACATTGTACCCCTCCTCAAGTTTATTGTATTTAAATTATTCCTTTAGAACCAGTATTCCATCAGGCTGAGGTTGCAGTGAGCCAAGATCATGCTACTGCACTCCAGCCTGGGTGACAGAACAAGACTCTTGTCTCAGAAAACAGAATCAGTGTTCCATCTATTTGGGCATCTTCCTCTTTCTCTAGGTTTTTTCACCTCCCTCTTTCTCCTGCCAATTGAAATGGCCACATTAAGGAAGGAGCTACTATCAACAAATGCTGAAAGTCCAATAGCTGAGTCTTCATTCTAGACCTAATTGAATAGAGGCAGAGGTTTGTTGGACTGGCCTAGTCTTAGGTGGGAATCTACAACTTGTGAGAATATTCAAGATAGTTTATTTAATTAGTTAAAGAGTTTCCTACTGACCACTTGTGAGCTTTTTTCTTAATGTTCTACATATATTTGTTGACATTAGCCAGTGTGAATTCTAGCTTAGGCATAGTCTTATATGGTAGTCAGTTGTTATTCAAGTTGTGTTAGGAGCAGGCAGGAGGCCCACAGTCCTTTCCTATCATATATTCTTCTATTACTGAAAACTTATCAATGTCAGTTAGAAATACAAGCAGGCTTTTGGAAGGATGTTAAATATAGCACAACCACTGAGCTACACATGCATACCTTATCAGAAAAGAAAGCATATATGGCATTTTCTGTCTAGAGAGAACAGCTTAAAATACTTAAATGGTGAAATAAGTTTCAGATGATTCATTAAGGAACATCTCAATTAAACCAAATAACATTAGAAATGTATATTTTTAGGGATAACAACAAACCAATTAATGTGCTAACTGGAATTGACTATTGGTTGGACAACTTGATATGCAATGTACCAGAGCTTGTGATGTGTTTTCATGTAAATGGAATTGTACAGGTAAGATACAGTGTCATTTTTCTCATCTCTTAAATGCAAATTGGTTCAGAGAATTCCTCACCAAAGTTTTTACGGCCCTAAAGTACTAAGGTGCATTTTTGTCAGGGAGGATAGCTGTGAATAAACTGAATTTGAGTGTTTTCACATAACATAATTCTAGATATTACAGAAGTGTAACTTTACAGGTAATATGGAGGAAGTTCATAAATATATGAAAACCTGTATTTGTAATGCCAAGCACTCATTAATAATTAACTGAAAGCGTCTATACAATGGAGGCATTTCTTGATTATGCAAATATCTACTCAGTACATGCAAAGTTTTGGGGAAAAGTCTTGTAAAAATTCCATATGGTAGATAGCTTATGTAGCAGATTCTTCTTGAGCATATTTTATTTAGAAGACACTTTATCCCCATTATAAGTGTTGGGGGAAGTCAGGCGTGTTGGCTCATGCCTGTAATCCCAGCTACCTGAAGACTGAAGCAGGAGAATCACTTGAGGCTGAGAGTGCAAGACCAACCTGGGCAACACAGTGAGATTCTAACTAGAAAAAAACCCACACACTTAGCTGGGCATGGCGGTGCACATCTGTAATCCCAGCTATTTGGGGGGTTGAAGCTGGAGGATCACTTGAGCCCAGGAGTTTGAGGCTTCACTGAGCTATGATTGTGCCACTGCACTCCAGTATGGGTGACAGAGTGAGACCCTGGCCCAAAAAAATTAAAAAATTTAGAATTTAATAAATAATTATTGAAGGAAAACAAAGAATAAGCTTGATTGTTACTCAGAAAGAGATAATCTAATGGGAAATAATGTGCAGAGAGAAAAGTAGGAGACAGATAAAAATTAGAGTCCAAATAATCAGAGAAAGGGGTGAGCACTTCCATTTAGGTCTGGAAGAAAGACTTGGTGGAAGAGGCATCTTAACTGAGTCCTGAATGATAGCTAGTATCTCAAAAAATAAGAGCTGGATTTTAAAAGTCTAGTGTAAATACATGAAAGGATTGATAATAAATTTGGTTAGGGAACACAGGATTTATGTAGCAGAATAGCTGGAAATAAGGTTGGAAAAGTCATGGTCAGATGATGAAGATCTTAAATGCTGAGCTAAGGAATACGGACTTGGTTCAGTTGGTAATCTGGAATCACTGCAGTCCTTGCATCTAGGAGGGGAAATTTGTTGTGTTAGAATATTAATTTGGAGATAGCATATAGGACAGACAATGAGGACCTAGAGGCAAGAAAACCAGAGGCATTGTACCGTTTTGCAAATAATGTACTTCCACTAGAGAGGAACTGTTAAGAATCAACAATGGTAAGAATAGATAGCATTTATTGAGTGCTTTTTTTATCCAAGCACTTTGCTAAACGCTTTAAATGCTTTACCTTATTTGATCTTCTTAGCTACCTCACATGCTGTTATTCCTATTTGATGGAAAGAGAGACTGAGGATCAAGGAACTCAAGTGAGTTGCCCAGGGTCACATGAGTAGTGAGTGGTGGTGCCAGTATTTGTGCCTCTCTCTGGCTGAGGACATGCTTTGAACCATTATATTCCAACCCAGTGATTCTTAACCTGGTTGTGTATCAGAATCACTTGTGGCCTCTTGAAAAATATACTTGCTTGGGCCTCCAGTGTTCCAGTAACAGTAGGGTCTGTACTTCTGTCTTTTCAGAAAGTCTGGTATATGATTCTGGTTTGCAGTCTTGATTGAGAACCACTGTTATACCATCTCCCTAAATTGCAACATTTAGTGTGGGGCTGGGTGGGAGTGGGGAGCAGGAGAAAAGAAAGAGGCAGATAAAGCATTAGGTAGAGAGGAAGAGGAGTCAAAGGGGATTCCAGGGTTTAGGGACTAGAATAATGGTGGTGTCATTTGATGAGATAAGGACGTTGAATTGATTAGACAGGAAAGGTAATATGTTTTTGTCACATGTTCAGTTTGAGGAAAGTATAAAAATGTTCAGTGAGCATTTGAAGTCCTGGCCATTATAGAAATAAATTGAAGCGTCATCTGCCCAGATACTGTCAGATTTCGCCACCAGGAGAATCTATTCAAATCAAACATTGAAGCCTCTCTCCATAGGGGTAAAAAGAGAAGGACATTTAGAGAGAGAGAAGGAGAACAAGAATAGTGCAGATTAAAATATGGGAAAGGAGTGTTTAAGGAAGGAAATAATCAACATTGGGGACTTCAGATGAACAAAGAATGGTGAAAACCAATCTCAGACGATTGTGTTTGGTCTTACATCCCAATTGATTTGAAGTTTCTAGTCTTAGAGTACTTCAGAAAATGTGGTAGGAGGTGTTTAGGAAGTGTTCACAGAAGACAAACTAGAGAAAAATGAGAGGGCACTTTTAAAATAATGGTAGTAATGTCCATGTGGCCTTTCCTTTTACTGCCACCTCCATACCCCTCTGCTCCACGGGTGAAGGGAAGAGAAGTGTCTACTAGAAAAACTTCCCAAGTGATTCTCTTTCCTTGAGCCACTAACTCTAGTATCTAGCAAAAGAAAAGGCCAGAAATACATATTTTTTAAAATCTTGCTGGGTAAAGTCTACCTGCATTTACCATCTTCCCAGTTGAAAATCATTAAAGTGGAGTAAAAGTAATCCATATGATTTGTTCCATGTTAGAACAGAAGATCATGCCTAGGTCGGGCGTGGTGGCTCCCACCTGTAATCCCAGCCCTTTGGTTGGCCGAGGTGGGCAGATCACAAGGTCAAAAGATCGAGACCATCTGGATAACATGGTGAAACCTCGTCTCTACTAAAAATACCAAAATTAGCTGGGAGGGGTGGCATGCGCCTGTAGTCCCAGCTACTTGGGAGGCTGAGGCAAGAGAATCGCTTGAACTCGGGAGGCAGAGGTTGCAGTGAGCTGAGATTGCACCACTGCTCTCCAGCCTGGTGACAGAGTAAGACTCTGAAAAAGTAAGAAAAAGAAAAAGAAAAAAAGATCATGCCTTAATCTGAGGTTCTAAATCTGGTCGTGATTCTCACTGGAATTACCCCATCAGTGAACTGCCATTGCTGATGGGATGGATCAGATTCCTTTAGGAGGTTGGAGCAGAAAAAGATTAAAAACCACTGGTTTAAACACTTTCATGCTACACAGGTCTCTATCTGCAAGACTTATGTATTTGGTTGCTTTTTAAAAAGAAAGGTGTTAGTTTCCTTGGGTTTTCTCTTAAACTACCTTCCATCTGTCTGTGTTTTACAGAAGTATGAAATGATAAAGACAGAAGAAATTCCCAATTTGGAAAATTCTAATTTTTCTACTAAAGTCATAAAAGACATTGCACAGAATATTTTATCATTTTTGAAATCTAATTGTACCAAAGAAGGACATACCTATTGGCTCTTTAAAGGTAAGCTGTTAAATAATTTTTGAGTAAACAATAAATGATTTGAGTGGCTGCTGTAAAATGAGGCTTACTTGTTTTTCTTTCCAGCAAGTGGCAGTGATATAGTGAAGCTCTATGACCTCACTACTCTTTGTGAAGAAACTGAAGACAAATACCAAAATCCATTCACAATGCCAGTGGCCATTCTCTTATATAAGTGAGTGCTTTAAGAATTTAAGATGAAGAAGTAGCCTTGTATAAAGTTTTGAAGCATGCAGCCACAGTATCCAAACCAAGGCTTTTAGGTTTTCATAGTATGGGGAAAAATACACATACACATTGTACCAAATATTACTCAGCTTTCTTAGGACAGCATAATATAAATGTTTTGGGGGTGGGTGGATAAAGTGTAAAGTTTAATGCTTTGTTGTTTCTTAAAGCTCTTAGTCTGTTGGAAAAAAAACAAGAGCATTCCTAGGCTTGAGTCTTGCAGACAGTGATGAATGGGCAGTAAAGATATTAACTCTTTTTTTAGGGTTGCGTGCAACATGATGATGAAGAAGAATCAAAATAAGAAACACTATGGAACTATTAGAACATTGCTTCTTAACTGTCTTAAATTACTGGACAAAAGCAGGCATCCTCAAGTAAGATGAGCACTTACATTTTCTCTAAAACAGTTCTAGCATTCTAATAGAGAATTGTTACCTAGACAGTAAAGCCTCCTAATTCATATTCTGTAACTGCCCTATTCATTGTGGTACTACATGTGGCTGTTGATCACTTAAAATGTGCTTTGTCTGAATTGACATGTGCTATAAGTATAAAATACACACTGAATTTTCAAGATTGGGTGTCTGTACATATTACATGTTGAAATGCAGTATTATATATATTGGATTAAATATATTTAATTTCACAGATTCTACTTTTTAAATGTAGCTACTAGAAAATTTAAAATTTCATATGTAGCTCATGTTATATTTCTGTTAGACAGTACTGCTCAATAAATTTAGAACTCATGTAATTCTAACAGTAGTGCTCTTAGTTCTTTGTCAGTATTAGACCTTGTTAATCACTTCGTTAATATAAATAGGGTTCATGTTCCACACTTGAGGATATTAAAGCATCTCTTAAATAAAGGCTAGTAAAATTTGTTTTAAAGAGAGGGGGGAAAGCATCTCTTAAAATATTCCCTCAGTTATGCTCCCCACAATTTTACACCATCCTTACCCTCAGCTGTCTGATTGACAACTTTATTTTTTGCTGTAAGGCTAATTGTTGTATCCTGTTCAAATCAGTAAAGGTATGTAGGATATGCAATTTTTCTTTGAAGAGCCAAAGTAATTTTAATTGTAGCCACATTTGATTTCAAGATAAAGATTATCCTAGAGACCAAACTCAGAAATTTTTTTTAGGAAAAATAGTAAAACATTTTGTTTCTGACTTAAATATCTAATTGCTGACTGAGTTGGCCGTGTTTAGTGGAACTTCAGTGGTTTATACTGATGTTAAAAAATAGTGTTAAGACTATTGTCTGTGACTAAGAACTGATAAATAATAGAATGGGATGAATGGCCATATATAAATGCTAATTTTAAGAGATACCAGAATGGACTTTTCCCTTTTTAATATAGTGGGTTTTTTTTTTTTAACTGGACTCATAGATTGTATAATAAATATTAGTTGCCTATTATAGAGAAACTTGTATTAATTTATGGTTTGTAAAGAGAAATTCTAGTTTCTCACTTGGTTTAGGGTAGTATTAATGTTTGTTAATATTTTAGTTGTGGGCCGGGCATGGTGGCTCACGCCTGTAATCCAAGCACTTTGGAGGCCAAGGCAGGCGGATCACCTGAGGTCGGAAGTTCAAGACCAGCCTGACCAACACGGTGAAACCCTGTCTTAAAAAAATAAATAAATAAATAAAATAAAATAAAATAAAAAAAAAAAAAAAAGATGGGGTTTCACCGTGATGGCCAGCCTGGTCTTAAACTCCTGACCTCAAGTGATCCACCCACCTCAGCCTCCCAAAGTGCTAGGATTACAGTCGTGAGCCACGGCGCCTGGCTGTCATGCACTCTTGAAAGCCCAAGAGCCCTGTGGGAGGGAGCAGTCTAGGAGGGCTTCCTGGATGAGAGGCCGCGTCTGAGCTAGATGAGGGAGGAGGGCCATGATTTACAGGGAGGTGTGAGATGAGAAGGCTTCTCTGAGCTGGGAAATAGGAAGAAAGGGGAGGAGCCGGACAAGATGGCACCCACCTGTAATCCCAGCACTTTGGGAGGCTGGGGAAGAGGATTGTTTGAGACCAGTCTGGGCAATGTAGTGGTTGAGGGCCGGGTGGCTGAGGCTGTGATGAGCCGTGATCGCACCACCGCACTCCTGCCTGGCCGACAGAGTGAGACCTTGTCTCAAAAAAAAAAAAAAAAAATTAGAAGAAGAAAACAAAAAGAATAAAAAATAATAAAACAAAAAATTTAAAAGAAGAAAGGGGAGATTAACCTGGGAAGAAAACAGCCTCGGGAGCTGCAGGAAGTAAGGGTACAAAAGATCTCGCCAAAGAAGAGAGTCTGGGGGTCAGTCAAGGAGGAGGCCAGCCAGAGTCAAGAGAAGTTCCAGTCTGGCCTGCCACTGTAGACTCTCACATTTCCCAGCCCTCTGGCATTGGGTATGTTGTCTTCCCTTTGTGGGCCTCAGTGTGCTTTGTGGCTGGCTTTTCATATTTGAGGGACTCAAATACCTGTTGAAAACTTGGGCTTTGAATGAGGAGACCTTCCAAACAGGCTTCGTGTGAGCAACATGGCTGTTTATTCACCTGGGTGCAGGTGGGCTAAGGCCGGAAAGGGCATTAGCAAAGGGCAGGGGGATAGGAGTTGGTTTTATAGGTTTGGGTAGTCTTTTTGGGGGTGGGATGTTGCAGAGAAAGTTCAGTTACAGTGGTGTCGGGTAGGGGCAAGGAGTATACATGACCACAAGTTCAGTTATAATGGCAGGGTTGGGTGAGAGGTATTTACATTATCATAAGAGCAGTTAAGATGGCCGGGCACATAGGCCCGGCGTGGTGGCTCACGCCTGTAATCCAAGCACTTTGGAGGCCAAGGCAGGCGGATCACCTGAGGCCAGGAGTTCAAGACTAGCTTGACCAATATGGTTAGACCCTGTCTTAAAAAAAAAAAAAAAAAAAAAAAAAAAAAAGTTGGCCAGGCATGGTGGAGCATGCCTGTAATCCCAGCAGTTTGGGAGGCCAAGGCGGGCGGATCACGAGGTCAAGAGATCGAGACCATGGTGAAACCCCATCTCTACTAAAAAATACAAAAATTAGCTGGGCGTGGTGGCATACACCTGTGGTCCCAGCTACTTGGGAGGCTGAGGCAGAAGAATTGCTTGAACCAGGAGGTGGAGGTTACAGTGAGCCGAGATCGGGCCACTGCACTCCAGCGTGGTGCCTGGCAACAGAGCAAGACTCTGTCTCAAAGAAAAAAAAAAAAAAGAACAGTTTAAGATGGCAGGGTTGGGTGAGAGGTATTTACATTACCATAAGAACAATTAAGGCCGGGCGCGGTGACTCAAGCCTATAATCCCAGCACTTTGGGAGGCCGAGGCGGGTGGATCACGAGGTCAAGAGATCGAGACCATCCTGGTCAACATGGTGAAACCCCGTCTCTACTAAAAAGTACAAAAATTAGCTGGGCATGGTGGCGCACGCCTGTAGTCCCAGCTACTCGGGAGGCTGAGGCAGGAGAATTGCTTGAACCCAGGAGGCGGTGAGCCAAGATGGGACCACTGCATTCCAGCCTGGTGCCTAGTAACAGAGCAAGACTCTGTCTCAAAAAAAAATTTAAAAAAGAACAGTTAAGATAGCAGGGTTGGGTGAGGGGTTTGTCGGGGCAGCTCTGCTGGGGATCAGGGACAATGGCGAACGCAGGGAGTGGGAGACTTCAGCCGAGGCAAGCAGGACTTCAGACTTTCAGGCTCCAGGCTTGCATATGGAGACCTGACAGTACCAATGTGACAGAGAGGCTGGAGTCAAGGGAGACCTCTCCAAGAGGCTTCTCCCTGCTATGTATTCCCTGCCCTTAGAGAGAGAGGCCCCATACACTTGTTCCCTCCAACTCTGCCAGCATGTCAGGGAGGCCCTCCAGGCTTAGTAAATATTTGTGTCTCTGATCTAGTTGGTGGCTGCTGGAACATTCTGTCCTGCTACTCATTCATATCGGCTTCTGCCTCAGGCTGTGAAGTTACTGCAAGAGATCAAGATCCCAGGGTTGGATCTTCCAGGTCCTTCACCAGCCCCTCTCCTGCCAACACCTCCTGAGCCCCAGTTTATTCCTGAAGTTCAGAACCTTGTGCCAGGCCCTGTGCGAGAAAAGGACACTTGACTCTAAAGAAACTCTCTGGCAGGGCACGGTGGCTCATGCCTGTAATCCCACCACTTTGGGAGGCTGAGGTGGGTGGATCATCTGAGGTCAAGAGTTCAAGACCAGCCTAGCCAACATGGTGAAACCATCTCTACTAAAAATACAAAAATTAGAAGGGCTTGGTGGCATGTGCCTGTAGTCCCAGCTACTTGGGAGGCCAAGGCAGGAGAATTGAATTGCTTGACCCTGGGAGGCAGAGGTTGCAGTGAGCAAAAACGAGACACTGCACTCTAGTTTGGGTGATAGAACGAGACTCTGTCTCCAAAAAAAAAAAAAAGAAAGTGTAGCAAGAGTGGCTGCTGGAAACGGATCCCTCGGACACTGAATACAAGAGGAAGGAGTTTATTCGGCCGGGAGCAAGGTGGCATAGTTGCCTTAACAGCCAAGCTCCCCTAACAAAGGAAGTTTCCTTCTTTTTACAGGCTTATAATTTAGATGTTACACGTGGAAGAATCTTAGGTTTATAGCTTAACATATGAAAAGGGTCTCGGTGTACAGTCTCAGGAATTATATAAGAAAAGGGTTTCAGTTTACAGTCTTAGGAATTACATATGAAAAGGATCTCAGTTTACAGTCTCAGGAATTATGTATGAGAAGGACTTCGGTTTACAGTCTTAGGAATGAAAAGGGGAAGTTTACAGTCTTAGGAATGAAAAAGGGAACTTGATCTGAGATGTCTGGGTCTCCCTCTTCAAAAGGAATATGTGACTCTAAAGAACCTCTCTGGGCCGGGCGCGGTGGCTCACACCTGTAATCCTAGCACTTTGGGAGGCCAAGGTGGGTGGATCACCTGAGGTCAGGAGTTCAAGACCAGCCTGACCAT
>CAUYQU010007683.1:0-28916 GCA_963574635.1 Cheracebus regulus | reverse complement strand
ATTTCTGCCTTCATTTCATTGTTTATCCAGTCTACATTCAAGAGCCAGTTGTTCAGTTTCCATGAAGCTGTGCAGTTCTGAGTTAGTTTCTAAATTCTGAGTTCTAATTTAATTGCACTGTGGTCTGCAAGACTGTTTTTTATGATTTCTGTTCTTTTGCATTTGCTGAGGAGTGATTTACTTCCAATTATGTGGTCAATTTTAGATTAGGTGTGATGTCGTGATGAGAAGAATGTATATTCTGTGGATTTGGAGTGGTGGGTTCTGTAAATGTCTATTTGGTTTGCTTGGTCCAGGTCTGAGTTCAAGTCCTGGATATCCTTGTTAATTTTCTGTCTCGTTGATCTGTCCAATATTGACAATGAGGTGTTAAAGTCTCCCACTATTATTGTGTGGGAGTCTATGTCTCTTTGTGAGTCATTAAGAACTTGCTTTATGTATCTGGGTGCTCCTGTATTGGGTGCGTATATATTTAGGATCCTTAGCTCTTCTTGTTGCATTGATCCTTTTACCATTATGTAATATCCTTCTTTGTCTCTTTTGATCTTTGTTGGTTTAAAATCTATTTTATCAGAGATGAGAATTGCAACTCCTGCTTTTTTTTTTGCTCTCCATTTTCTTGGTAAATCTTCCTCCATCCCTTTATTCTGAGCCTTTGTGTATCCTTGCATGTGAGATGGGTTTCCTGGATACAGCCCACCAATGGGTTTTGGCTTTTTATCCAATTTGCCAGTCTGTGTTTTTTGATTGGGGCATATATCCCATTTACATTTAGGATTAATATTGTTATGCGTGAACTTGATCCTGCTATTTTGATGCTAGCTAGCTGTTTTGCCCATTAGTTGATGCAGTTTCTTCATTGTGTTGATGCTCTTTACTGTTTGGTATGTTTTTAGAGTGGCTAGCACTGATTTTTCCTTTCTATGTTTAGTGCCTCTTTGAGGAGCTCTTGTAAAGCAGGCCTGGTGGTGATGAAATCTCTGGGTACTTGCTTATTCACAAAGGATTTTATTTTTCCTTCACTTATGAAGCTTAGTTTGGCTGGATATGAAATTCTGGGTTGAAAGTTCTTTTCTATAAGGATGTTAGTATTGGGCCCCACTCTCTTCTGGCTTGTAGGGTTTCTGCTGAGAGATCTGCTGTAAGTCTGATCGGCTCCCCTTTGTGTGTAACCCGACCTTTCTCTCTGGCTGCCCTTAGCATTTTCTCTTTTATTTCAACCCTGGTGAATCCAACGATTATGTGCCTTGGAGTTGCTCTTCTTGAGGAATATCTTTGTGGTGTTCTCTGTATATCCTGGACTTGAATATTGGCCTGCCTTGCTAGGTTGGAGAAGTTTTCCTGGATAATATTCTGAAGAATATTTTCCAGCTTGGATTCATTCTCTCTGTCACATTCAGGTACACCTATCAAACATAGATTAGGTCTTTTCACATAGTCCCATATTTCTTGGAGACTTTGTTCATTCCTTTTTATGCTTTATTTTCTAATCTTGCCTTCTTGTTTTATTTCATTGAGTCGATCTTCGACCTCTGATATCCTTTCTTCTGCTTGGTCAATTTGGCTTTTGAAACTTGTATATGCTTCATGAAGTTCTTGTGTTGTGTTTTTCAGCTCCATCAATTCACTTATATTCCTCTCTTAGTTGTTTATTCTTGTAAGCATTTCGTCAAATCTTTTTTCAAGGTTCTTAGTTTCTTTGCATTGGGTTAGAAAATGTTCTTTTAGCTCAAAGAAGTTTCTTATTACCCACCTTCTGAAGCCCGATCCTGTCAATTCTTCACACTCATTCTCCATCCAGTCTTGTTCCTCGCTGGCGAGGAGTTGTGATCCCTTGTAGGAGGAGAGGCGTTCTGGTTTTGGGTGTTTTCAGTCTTTTTGCACTGGTTTCTTCCCATCTTTGTGGATTTATCCACCTGTCATCTTTGTAGTTGTTGACTTTCAGTTTGGGTCTCTCAGTGGACATCCAGTTTGTTGATGACAAAGTTATTTCTTTCTGTGTCTTAGTTTTCTTTCTAACATTCAGGCCCCTCTGCTGTAGGACTGCTGAGGTCCACTCCAGGCCCTGCTTGCCTTGGGATCACCTGCAGTAGCTGCAGAACAGTAAGGGTTGCTGCCAGTTTCTTTTTCTGCTATCTTTGTCCCGGAAGGATACCTGCTAGATGTCAGTCTGAGCTCTCCTTTATCTGGTGACTCTTTGGATAAACGGGCATCAGGGAGCTGCTTGAGGAGACAGTCTGTCCTTTATAGGAGCTCAAGTGCTGAGCTGTGAGCGCCGTTGTTCATTTAGAGGTGCTGCGCAGGTATGTTTAAGTCTGCTGCAGCAGAACTCATAACTCCCTCCCCTTTTTTTCCCCAGGTGCTCTGTCCTGGGGAGTTAGGGCTTTATTTATGAGTTTCTGTTGTGCTGCTGCCTTTTTTCAGGGCTGCCCTGCCCAGCGAGGAGGCAGCCTAGTCATTGTCTGCCTGCAGAGGCTTTGCTGAATTGCTGTGGGCTTTGCCTAGCTGCTGTGTGAACTTCCTTGCAGTCTTGTTTATACAGGTATAGTTAGAACTGCCTTGGCAAGGCAGCCCACCTCTGTAATGGTGGACTCTCTCTGTAATGGTGGGCTGCCTGGGCAATGGCGGGCCACCTCAGCAATGGCGGACTACCTCCGTAGTGGTGGACTGCTTCGTTAATGGCAGATGCCCCTCCCCCCCAGAGCTGGACCATCCCAGGTTCAGCTGTGCTTGGTGTGAAACTCTCAGTCCAGAGCATTTCAGGTTGCTGTATTTTTGTTGGGGTGGGACCAGCCGAGCCTGATTGCCTGGCTCCCTGCCTCAGAGCCCTTTTTTTTTTTTAGTTGAACAGATGACTGTATCTCCCAGGTGTTCCAGTCACCTGTTGAAAAGGCACCAGGATCTGTGTAATTTCCTGTGCAGCAACCCACTGTGCAGGCTGAAATAGCTGCCCTGATATTTTTGGCGATTTTTTGCCTGGGAATCTCCTTTCCTGGCTCCCTGTTTCAGTCCCCGTTTTTATCAGTTGAATGGGTGACTCTGTCTCCCAGGAGCTACAATCGCCAGCTAAAATGGCACCCAGACCTATGTATTTTGTGTGGAGAACCACTGCATTGGCCAAAACAGCCGCGCTGGCCAAAACAGCCACGCTGATGACCCATGGGGCTCCTCCACCTGGGAATCTCCTGGTCTGTGGGCAATAAAAATCTGTCTGGAAATGTGGTGTACACTCACCCTCTGTGCTTTCGCTGGGAGCTGCAATCCTGAGCTGCTCCTAATCTGACATCTTGGAGCCATCCCCTTTGCTATCATCTTAAAATCATGGGTAGATGCAAAGTTAAAGTCAGGCAGTGCCAAGGTTTCCATCAATGAGTCATCAAGAAATTGGGCCAGCCAGGTCCCACTACTGCAGGCAGGTAGCACAAACTTTACCCCATGCTTGCTCAGTCAACAAAACATTTACAGATTGAGTCCCAGCTAATTTTTGTATTTTGGTAGAGATATGGTTTCACCATGTTGGCCAGGATGATCTCAATTTCTTGACCTATGATCTGCCCACCTTGGCCTCCCAAAATGCTGGGATTACAGGCGTGAGCCACTGTGCGTGGGCAAGAGAACTTTTTCTTTTGTGTCATTTTTAGGATTAGTGTTTCACTTACGAAACTAGTTTATTGTATCTGATTATTACATTAAGCTGTCATCATTTATTATTACATTAAGGTCATCATTCCAATATTATACTGACTGCCAAAAAATTGAGTTAGATTTGAGACTTATATTTAATTTTGTTCGTTAATCTCACTGTTCGATTTATTTTATTTTTTATTTCCTGTATGTGTTATGTATGTGTATTAGTTCATTTTCACACTGCTATAAAGAACTGTCTGAAACTAGGTAATATATAAAGGAAAGAGATGTAGTTGACTCACAGTCCCACATGGCTGAGGAGCCCTCAGGGAATTTACAGTCATGGCAGAAGGCAAGAGAGAAGCAAAGGCATATCTAAAATGATGGCAGGCAAGAAAGAGTGAACGAGTGAAGGGGGAAGAGCCCCTTACAAAACCATTAGATCTCATGAGAATTCACTCACTATCATGAGAACAGCATGGGGGAAACTGCCCCCATGATCTAATCATATCCCACCAGATCCTGCACTCAACATGTAGAGATTATAGGGATTACAATTCAAGGTGAGATTTTGGTAGGGTCACAGAGCCAAGCCACATCAATCAGCATGTATGTATTTGTGTGTATTTTTATGAATTGCTGAGTAGCATTACAGTGTGTGCCTATAGCATAATTTGTCTATCTATTTGCCTGTTAGTGAACATTTTTTACCTAACAGTATATATATTTATTTATTTTACAATCTTTGTTGGTAAATATTCTGCTCTAAAATCTGTCCTATTCTTTCATTTGACATTATACTGTAAACATTTATGTGTGTGGTTATATAGTGCTCATAATAATTACCTTTATGGTTGGATTATATTCCTTCAAATAAGCTCACCATTATTTACTTTGAGTGTTTACATAAATGAAACAGAGTCAAAAATATCAAATATAAGTATCCGAAAGCTTTCTTTTTTTAAAAAATTTCTTCAGGTCATTTTGTTTGATGGTTTGTGACCTCTTTCTATGCTGATCTCAATGCGTGGTGGCCAGGTAACTGGGAGGGATGAGAAAGTAGAGTTAGAAAAAGGAACAGAAAGGCAAGCCAAACAGGAGAATTGGCTAAAGTTGGCTAAAGTGTTATCAAAGGGAGAGAGAAAAGAATTACTGGGGTTAGCTGCTTGTGATGTGGGATTTGGAAAGAGAAGCAGAACAAATACTGAAGATACTTGTTGTTTGTTATGCAGGGTAAATTCTTTCTTTGTCGTCCCTCAAGAATGCATTCAGAAATAGTATACATGATTCAGCAAAGCCTTTGAAATCCAAACTGAGCTTCTTCAGGAAATAACAAAAATACCTTATGAAAGCACAGCTATATTTGGTTTACATTTATGTCTGTGTTTTTTCTATTATTTAGCTATTTTAAGTAAAACCTTAACAAAAGTAATGAAAACATTTTTAAGACTCTTATTTGTGCCTTAGGTAATAAGTAAAAAACACTATCTTAAAGTTGAATAGAGGAACTGTGGCAGAGTTGTTTTATCTAAAACAGATATATTAATAATGATGTAATCAAGAATAGGATAGAGATAAAATCAATTAAGATAAATTCATTATATTGAGAAGCCAAAACAACTAAAAGAATCAGTATGCAGTCAGTGAAAAGGTATCCTTTAGTCATATGTGCTATGCAAAATAACTGACATGCAATTAAAAGGCAATATAATTTTCAAGATAATAGTAAATATTAGTGCAGAGATAATTTGTATGTAACTTTTTATAGTTTATATACTTAAAAATCATCTTAAACAATGAGCAGAAAAACAAAAAACTATGATCATTTCGAATATCTCATTTTTAGTGAGCCAGAGAAGTTTAAAGAATTTTGAGTGTTTATAGTTGTTGACAAAAAAAGTTAAGCTCTGTAAAATATTTAAAGAGTTTATTCTGAGCTATATATGGGTGACCATGGCCCAGGGTATAACCTCGAGAGGTCCTGAGAACATGTGCCCAAAATGGTCAGGTTACAGCTGATTTTATATATTTTAGGAAGATAGAAGTTACAGGCAAAGATATAAATTAATACATGTAAGGCACATATTGGTTTGGCCTAGAATGGTGGGACATCTTGAAGTAGGAAGTGGGATGTGGGTTGATATTACAGGTGATAGGTGGATTCAAAGATTCTCTGATTGACAATTGGTTAAAATAGTTAAGCTCTGTTAAAGAGTTGAAATCAGCATAAAGAAATGCTTGAGGTAAGATAAGGGGGGTTGTGGAAGCCAAGGTTCTTGTCCTGTATATGAGGCCTGTAAATAGCAGGCTTATGAGAGAATAGATGGCAAATGTAAATGTCTCTTTTTGGATCTTAAAAGACATCAGACTTGGAAAGGGCCTAGAAAAGGGAGGAGATTCTCTACAGAATGCAATTTTTACCCACAAGAGACAGCTTTACAGAGCCATTGCAAACTATGTCAAATAAATATATTTTGGGCTAAAATACTTTTATTACCTTCAGGGCCTCTTATCTGTTGTGTGATTCTATACTGGAAACAGGTTGGAATTTGGTATCTTTTTGCTTCAAAGAGTCTGCTCTGTTAGTCTTAGGATCTCGATTTTAATCTTAATATTTGTTGGTTGTGCCTAAACACTGCAGGGAGAGAGTATAAGGCATGTTTGATCTCCCTTCCCATCATGGCCTGAACTAGTTTTTCAGGTTTCTTTGGGATCCCTTTGGTCAAGAAGTGAGTCCATTCAGTTGGTTGGGAGGCTTATAATTTTATTTTTGGTTGACAAAGTTATGCCTCCTTTTAACTGCTGAGGAAGGTTTTTAGAGGTCACTAAATTCAGGGTCAGATGTTGACAAAACATATATAAATATTAACAAGAGAAACTGGAGTTAAGAAGGATGTCTTTTTGGCTATAGATGTGATCAGGATGGGCATCAACCTGAAAAAGGAAGATCATGGACTCTGCATACCTGAGGATATTTTAGACATAAGGAGCTATCACTTCCTTGGATGGGTAAAACATAGCTTGCCTGCATAGAAAGGTCCATGTCAGATGATCTCTGTGCTACCTTTAGAACTCTCCAGATCATTTCAGTGATTAAGTTAAAAATAAAATAATATTTATATAAATTCTGACTAAGCAGTCAATCAACAAGTTCATGACAAGTATTCTTGTGATTGGTGGAAATGGAGTCAATCAATATACACTTTCACTATTCTAGCATTCCCAGAAACAGAATTAGGTACATAATTATATTGACCTTGACTTTGCTGTTGAATAAAATCATCTAGGAATATATAATGCATTTACAAAGGTAGAAAATTTATAATATTCTCATTCAAATTCCTAGGCACAATGTTTATAAATTCATCAGTGTATCTTTCACCAAATCTTGATTACCAGGAAGGTGGTTACTACACCTTTTACAATATAATAGTGACTAGCAAATTTAGTAGACAAAGTTTAGAGGTGATAAAATTGTACTCTTTACTATATACATTGCAGAATTTTTTTAACAATAGTTTTTTTTAAAAAAATTAAATTATACAAATAAAATAGAAACTAAGACAAACATTCAATAACATTAAGTGACAGCAAATAAGTCTTTTGTATAGTTACCTGACTAGAAGTGTGTAATTCTTTGCTAGCACTGAATATCTCTTACTCTACCAGGAAGGTGATGTTTCTACACAGTTTTAGTGCACTTATTTATACATTATAGATGTTTATTAAATTTTTGATAAGCAAAAATAAAATTAGTTTCGTTAATGTACTCACAAAATTAACATAAAACACACAAACACATCCAAAACAAGTTGGCTCCAGCAATTGATAGCCAGAAGTCAATTGTATTTATTTTAATTTTCATGATTTCGGATCAATTTCCAATGTTCCTTTTTTTTTCTTAATTTAATCTTAGTCACTAGGTAGATACAGCCTTAAATTATAATTCTTCTATTTAAAGGGTTCATGACGTTTTCGCAATTGAAATGCCTGAATTAGCAAAGTGTAATTGCAGATTTTAGGATTAATTCTAGAGTTTAAAAAGCTAAACTGAAGCATGGATCAGTGTTTCCCACTAACTAGTGACATTCTTTTGCCATTTAGTTTTCCAACTGGTAGAGAGTGACTATTGCAGATAATGTTTCTGCATTTAAACCCATAAGAATTACTGTGAAAGCAAGCAGAACTCATGAGAGACCAGGGGGTTGGAGTGAAAGAACCCTTGCAGTGAAAGGAATCAAGGATTGTCTTTAGAACCCATGCTACCTGAGCAACCAGGTCAAAAAAGCTTCCTCTAATGAAGATCTATCCATTACCATGACATGCAAGCTCTGGCTGTAGATCACTTTCATGGTCTCCAAAGAAGCTTAGCGGTTATCAGTAACATTCAAAAATCCACTGGAAAGTCATTCATTTCACTTTATGGTCCTAATTAGCCATTTGTATAGTTCTATAATTAAATATGTTCCTTTCTCATCAAGTTTTTCACTTTAGTAATGATACCACTGTGCCACAAACAGGCCCCATGCTGCTGGGTTTGGGACTTATTCATAGCATTTAATTGGTCACCCAGTGGTTAGCCAATAACCCCTTCTATGGGAAGCAACACTCTGAATGCTGTTAATGGGCTGGAGGCACAGTGATTGCCTCCTGGTACCCAGCAGTACTGGGAATAAAGCAATTTCCTCCACTGTGTTGTGTGCCCAATAGCTAATCCTTTCCACTCCTGAAATGCACACTATTTGGTTATAAATATTTGTGCTGGCTTACTTACCGCTGGGTTGTTAATAGGCAGTGATTCTTCAATGCTCCTTCAGTGAAGTTATAGTCTGCTTGCTGACTGCTAATTAAAACAAGTTTGCTCTCTAAGACTGAGACTAAAAGGTAGCAAGGTCATCTTATTTAATGCAATAACCTTTTATCTAACAATGTTGATACACTACTCATATGTGCACATTTTGCAAACTGGCAAGTCTGTTATTGTTTGCTTCAAAAGGACAAAATTGAACTACTGACTAGTCTGCTTTCCTTTGAAGTGGAATTGTTAAAAATCCCCAGTTCAAGCCTCTGTTACACAGTTGAAACACAAGGCTTGCTGCAGGATTCTATTTACAGTATTTGGGCTTCTGAAAACAAAAAGAAAAAAATTCATCTGTACTAACCACAAATGCCGAAGCTATTAAAGTAATACTTGGATTCTATTCCCATGTGTTTTGCTTTAATTATAGTTTGATATATGAAGGCATTGTAGAGTCTACAACTTAATAAAGTAAAACAATCAGTAGATGGCACTTCCTAACCGCCTGCTTGGTGTAAATATACATAATGAAGTGTCAGAAATGGGATTCTGTCCGAAAATGGGATTCTGGACAATAAAATAAGAGTTGGAGTGACCTGTAATAGAGACAATCATATTTTGGCTTGTATAATGCCCAGATATTTTAATGTCACATCTCATAAAGATCTGGGTAAAAATGTAATTTGCTAAAATTTTGATGTGCATTTCTTCCTTAACATTCCTGAGATTTACCTCCAGTGATGACAAAGAAAACAACGTAATATACTCTATAAGACACCATGGTACCTCTTCCTACCTTAGGCACTTTCCAGAGAGCCAAGAATGTCAAAGTTAATATTCAGTGCTCTCAAAGTTTCCCTAATTCAAAGTTAAACATTATTATTTTAGAAAATACAGTTCTATCTTTCAAACATAAAAACTTAGAAACAACTTAGAAAGTCTCCACTCACAACAGAAAGACGAGAGATATTTTAAAGACAAAATGTTGAAGCTGTGAAAAAAGCAATGTTGTCTCCTGGGGCAAGGTGACATCACAAGCAATTTGTCTCTAGTGTGTAAAGCAAATCCATTTTAGAGGGTTTTAATATCAAAAATTCAAATGCCATTTTCGGAGCTAATGTCCTATGTTACATACACTACAAAATATGTTTACATATGGCTGTAATTATGTAGCTACAAATGCATACAGTCAATGCTTTTTTTGTAGTGATAAATCAGTACTATTTCCCTATTGCTCCTGAAAGCTAGACAAACACTTGGATATTTATTTAAGTCACATAATAATTGTAAATGGCAATGGATTTTAGCATGATGATCTTGTGTTCTGAATTTTACTGAATTCATTTACTAGTTTAAAAAACTTTTTGATGTATGTTGATATATATTGAGTGTTCTTTTCATATAAGATTATGACATTTGTGAACAGAGATAACTTTATTTCTTCCTTTCCATTGGGATAATTTCTGTTTCTTTTTCTTGTCTAATTGCTCTGGCTAGAACCTTCAGTAGTCTTTTGAATGAAAATGGTGAAAGTGGCCGCACTTGCCTTCTTTCTTATCTTAGAGGAAGAGCTTTTAGCTTTTCACAGTTGAGTATGATGTTGGCTGTAAGCTTTTCATATATGGCCTTTACCATATTGAGGTAATTTTCTTCTGTTCCTAGTTTGTTGTGTATTTTTATCATGAAAGGATGTTTGATTTTGTCAAATACTTTTTATGCATCTATTGAGGTGATCATACAGCTGTTATTCTTCATTCTGTTTGTGTAGTGTATCATATTTATCGATTTGCTTATGTCGAATGCTTCTTGAGTCCCAATGATGAATATCACTTAGTTATGATATATAATCCTTTTAATGTGCTTCTGAATTCAGTTTTCTAGTATTTGTCATAAATTTTTCCATCTATGTTCATCATGGATATTGCTCTGTAGTTTTGTTTTGTTTTGTTTTTTCTTTGTAGTGTTGTAAGGATTTGATATCAGGGTAATGCTGGCCTCAGAAAGTAAGTTTGGAAGTATTCCTTCTCCTCAAATTTTTGGAAGAGTTTGAAAAGACTGGTATTAGTTCTTCTTTAAATGTTTGCAGAATTCACCAGTGAAGCCATGTGGTTCTGGGCTTTTCTTTGTTGAAAGGTTTTGATTACTGATTCAGTCTCCTTACCATTATTGGTCTGTTCAGATTTTCTATTTCTTTATAATTCTGTTCACTAACAAAAAACCACCTGAAAAAAACGAAGAAAACAATCTCATTTCAAATAGCATCAAAAAGAATAAAATACATAGGCATAAACTTAACTAAGGAGGTCAAGCAATTGTTCACTAAAAACTGCAAAATACTGATGAAATAAAATAAATTTAAGAAGAGAAAAATAAATAGAAAGCCATCCATGTTCATGGAATAGAAGACAATATTGTTAAAATCTACATACTACCCAAAATGATCTAAAGATTCACTTCAATTCCTATAAAATTTCAAATATAATATTTTACAAAAATAGAAAAATACCATAAAATGTATATGAAACCACAAAGGACCCTGGAAAGTCAAAAATAATCTTAAGTAGGTGGCTGGGCGTGGTGGTTTATCACTGTAATCCCAGCACTTTGAGAGGCCGAGGCATGTGGATCACCTGAGGACAGGAATTCAAGACCAGCCTGGCCAACGTGGTAAAACGCCATCTCTACTAAAAATAGTAAAATTAGCCAGGCATGGTGGTGGCACCTGTAATCCCAGCTGCTCTAGGGCAGAGGCAGGAGAATAGCTGGAACCCATGGGGCAGAGGTTACAGTGAACCTAGACCAAGCCACTGTACTCCAGCCTGGGTGATAGCGAGAGAGGCTCTGTCTTCAAAATAATAATAATAATTAATAAATAAGTAAATACATAAACAAAAATCTTAAGGGGGAACAAAAGAGTTGGAAGTATCATACTTTCTGATTTCAAAATAGAAACATATCTCATTTTATTGTGCTTCACTTTATTGCACTTTTCAGATACTGTCTTTTATTTTTCTTTACAAATTGAAGGTTCGTGGCAACTCTGCATTGAGCTAGTCTATTGGTGCCATTTTCCAAAGGCATGTGCTCACTTCATGTCTCTGTCACATTTTGGTAGTTCTAGCAACATTTCAAACTTTTTATCATTATTATAATATCTGCTATAGTTATCTGTAATCAGTGATCTTTGATGTTACTATTGAAATTGTTTTGGGGTGCCATGAACTGTGCTTATAGAAGACGGTGAACTTCATCAATAAATGTTGTGTGTGTTCTGACTGCTCTATCAATCGGCTTTTTCCCCATCTCATTCTCTCTTTTCAGGCTTCTCTATTTCCTGAGACACAACAATATTAAAATTAGGCCAATTAATAATTTTACAATGGCCTCTAAGTGTCCAAGAGGAAGAAAGATTTACATATCTTTCACATTAAATCAAAAGCTAGAAATGATTAAGCTTAGTGAGGAAGGCATATTGAAAGACGAGATAGGCTGAAAGCTAGGCCCCTTGTACCAAATAGCTAGCCAAGGAATGCAAAGAAAAAGTTATTGAAGGAAATTGAATGTGCTACTCCAGTGAATACAGAAGTGATAAAGCAAAACAACCTCATTGTTGATATGGAGAAAGTTTTAGTGGTCTGGATAGAATATCAAACCAGCCACAACCTTCCCTTAAGCTAAAGCCTTATCCAGAACAAGATTCTAGTTCTCTTCAGTTCTATGATGGATGGCTCAAAGGAGTGAGGAGGCTGCAGAAGAAAATCTTGACATTGAGTTTAAAAAAAGAAAATTTAAGGAAAGACATCATCTCCACAATATGAAAGTGTAAAGTGAAGGAAAAAGTGCAGATGTAGAAGCTGCAGAAAGTTATTCAAAAGACCTGGCTAAGATAATTGATGAAGGTACACATAATAAACAATTGATTTTCAGTGTAGATGAAACAGCCTTATATTAAAAGAAGATGCCATCTAGGACTTTTTTAGCTAGAAAGGAGAAGTCAATGCTTAGCTTCAAAGTTTCAAAGGACAGTCCGCTTCTCTTGTTAGAGGATAATGCAGCTAGTAACTTTGAGTTGAAGCCAATGCTTATTCACTGTTCTAAAAGTTCTAGAACGCTTAAGGATTATGCTAAATTAACTCTTGTCTCTGTTCGATAAATGCAGCAATGACAGCTAGCTGACAGCTCGTCTGTTTACAATATGGTTTACTAAATATTTTAAGCCCACAGTTGAGACTTGCTGCTCAGAGAAAAAGATTTCTTTCAAACTATTACTGCTTATTGACAATGCACCTAGTCACCCAGGAGTTCTGATGGAGATGTATAAGTGGATTAATATTGTTTTCTGGGAAATATTTTCTTTTTCCTCCATTTATGAAGCTTAGGTCAGTGGGATATAACATTTTTGGCTGGCATTCTTGCTCTTTAAGAAGGCTAAAAATAGGCCCCTAATATCTTCTGGTTTACCAGGTTTCTGCTGAGCAGTCTGCTCTTAGTCTGATGGGATTACCCTTGTAGGTAATTTGCCCCTATTCTCTCCCTACTTTTAAGATTCTTTTTCTTTTGGGTTGATCCTTGGATAATCTGTTGATTATGTGCCATGGGGATGGCTGTCTTATACAATATCTCACAAGTGTTCTCTGAATTTCTTGTATTTCGATGTGGACCTCTATAGCAAGACAGGAAAATTTTCCTGAATTATTTCCTCAAATATGTTTTTCAAATTGTTTACTTTTTCTCTTTATCTCTCAAGAATGCCAATAAGTGGTCATTTTGCATAATCCCATATTTCTCAAAGGGTTTGTTAATTTCTTTAAATACTTTTTTCTTTATATTTGTCTGACTGGGTTAATTTGAAAGACTGGCCTTTGGGATCTGAGAGTCTTTCTTGTGCTTGATCGAGTCTATTGTGCATGTTTACAACTGTATTTTGAAATTCCTTTAGTTAATTTTTTAATTCTAGAAATTTTATTTTTAAAAAGCATAGCTATATCATCTTTTATATTTCTGTATTATTTTTCTGTTTTTTGAATTGAATTTCAATTTTCTCTTGAATTTTGTTGAGTTTCCTCAAAATCAACATGCTGAGTTCTTTATCTGTCACTTCAATGACACTTCAGTGTATTTAGGATCCATTGCTAGAGAGCTGATATGATCCTTTGAAAGTGTCACAACACTGACTTTTCAAACTGCTGGAGTTCTTATGCTAATTCCTCCTCATCTGAGGTAGCTGTCACTTCTTATTTTTGAATTCACTATCATTTGGATGGGGCTTTTAATTTTTGAATTCCTTTATTCCTTGAGGGTATACTGTGGTATATGTTGTGTATGATTGTTTTGCTTCATTTTGGGATACTGTTCAGGGGGCCAAGGCTCTATATGGGCTCCTTGGTTGTGGATAGCTTTTGAATTTCCTTTAGTGGTGAATATTTTAATGGTAAATTCCTTTTGTGGTGAAATTCCTTTAGTGGTGAATTCTGTTAGCTGTCTGAGTGGTGACTTTCTCTGACGTTGCTTGTTGGCATGATGTATTAGCCAACGCACTATCTCCTGCAGAGCTGAGGGTGTGGAGGGCTCAGTAAGTGGATTTCATGGACTAGAACTAAGCCATTTCTGTAGCATGATTTTTATTTGGTGGTGCAGTTCAGGTTGAAGTCTATTAAATGATGTTTAAGAGTTAAGAGCTGACTGGTAGGCCTCTGCCAACTGGAAGCACCTCCTTGATGAGGGTGGTGGGAAGAGATTGTGTTGGGGTGCACTGAGGTCTCGTGGGAAGGGTGAAGGGTTTACCAGCTCCTCATCTTGATCTAGGAAAAACATAATCTGCTTCCCTATCATGCCCCTGTCACAGGGCTTATGACCTTATGGCCTTCAGTTTAAGGATTTTGTTTTTTGGTTCCCAACTGCAGTGTGGCTGTGGGTTGTGGATATGCCTTTCTGATGGCTGCCATTAAAAATGGGGCTCAGGGTATAGCCTCTTCTCCCACTCTAGGGAAGGAATTTCCACAGTATCTTCTTCATTGTCAGGTACTGCCACTCTGTGTAGAGAGGGGTAGCTTGGCTCCCACATTGTGAAAGCCCTAGAAGTCAGGTTCACTTGGTGGGTAGAGGGGAACAGCCATGAAAAGTGTGAAAAATGCTTTCTCACAGAGCACACTCACTGGCTCCTAGTGAAAAAAGCTGCTGCATCTGGAACAGTGTACAGGGAGGTTGCTGGGTTATGAGAGGTGATACCCTCTTCATGTCTGTTCCTGTTGATGCTGCCCTTTCAGCAAGTAGCCCAGTGTCTGCATCTCATTTGTTCTCAGGGTGGCTTTGATGGGCTATGCTTCCCCTTACCCTAGGGGTGGTCCATACTGAGGGTTAGATCTCCAGGAGCTCTGCAGTTCTCCAGGGCATCACTGGTCCCCCTGTGCTTAGCAAAGTCAGAGCAGGTTATGGGAATATATTTGCAGGGAATGTGATGGTATAGTGACTCAAGGGCAAGGAATCCACAAGCAGGGTCATGTCCTACCATGGGCATAAACAGTGTGGCACCGATAATCTCACTTCAGTCAGAGGGAAATGCAGGAACATCTGTGTGAGCTGGCCATTCAGGTAGCTATCCTCAGGAGGTTCCCAAATTGCCACTGATGGCGTTACCTCAGTTGTGAGTCAGCAGAGCTCCCCAAGAGTTTCACTATAAGCAGATCATCAGAAGAGTGAGGAGAGCAGAGGAGTATTTCTACCTACCATTTCCATGGGGCTTCAGATTCCTTGGGGTCATCTCTGCCAGACTCCTGCTCATTTTCTTTTCTGTACCCCAGCTGCTCTCTGTGGGCACTCTGACTTGTTAGGAACTGGACAAAAAGTGACTCTCATTGTGCTTTAACAAAGAGACTGGTGGCATTTTGCCCCTGCCCTAGAGATGGCTATGGAATGTTGAACTTGAGAGACATGGTTTAGGGTATCTGGGGGAAGAAATTTATAAAGAGCAAAGCATTCAAGAGGTAACAGAGAGTAAATTTGCACCATGTGCTTGGAAAAGCCGTAGACGTTCAATGCCAGCCTGTGAAAGCAGCCTAGAGCAGCGCTGTGCCTGCAGAGTCACAGGGGGGATCTGCCCAAGGCTGTGGGAGCCCACCTCTTGCATCAGTGTGACCTGCATGTGAGACATAGAGTCAAAGATCATTTTTGAACTTTAAGGGTTAATGAGTGCCCCAGTGAAGTTTGGACTTTTATGGGGCCTATTTTCCTTTCATCTTGACTAAGTTCTCCCATTTGGGATGGGTGTATTTACCCAATGCCTTTACCTTTATTGTGTTTAGAAAGTAACTAACTTGCTTTTGATTTTACCAATTCATAGGAAGAAGGAACTTGCCTTGTCTCAGATGAGACTTTGGATCTGGACTTTTGGGTTAATGTTGGAATGAGTTAAGACTTTGGAGGGTACTGTTGGGAAGGCATGATTTCATTTTGAAATGTGAGTACAGGGGCCAAGGGTGTAATAATATGGTTTGGCTGTGTCTCCAGCCAAATATTATCTTAAAATATAGTTCCCATAATCCTCACATGTCATGGGAAGAACCCAGTGTGAGGTAATTGGATCATGGGGGAGGTTTTCCCCATGCTTTTCTCATGATAGTGAGTGACTTCCCATGAAATCTGATGGTGTTATAAGGGGCTTTTCCCTCTGCTTGACCCTTCTCCTTCCTGCCGCCCTGTGAAGAAGGTACCTTTTTTCCCCCTTTGCCTTCTATCATGATCGTAAGTTTCCTGACTCCTTCCCAGCCATGTGAAACTGAGTCAATTAAACCTCTTTTCTTTATAAATTACCCAGTCTCGGGTATTTAGTTTATAGTTTAGCTTTGAAACAAAGGTGGTAACAGCCCTTTCCTCAAACAAACTCCCTGCCTGCCTGGGGACTAAACTGCCTTTGCAGGACTAACAAATTAGCCACAATATCAGAAATTACGGTTTAGCAGTCATGCAGCTGGAGGCTACACAATTCCAAACCTCTCCAAATTGCTCCTGGGGATAATATTACAATTTTAAAACCCCAAATCAGTGCTTGGGATATTTTGCAGACCCTGTACTTGACGGATCAGCTGGCACCACCCAGATGGATAAACTGGCTCATCTGGTCTTGTGGCCCCCACCCAGGAACTAGCTCAGCACAAGAGGATAGCTTTATCTCCCTATGATTTTATCTCCAACCCAACCAATAAGCAGTCCTGACTGACTCCCACTATCCACCAAGTTATCCTTAAAAACTCCGATCACAGAATTATTAGGGAGACTGATTTGAGTAATAAAATTCTGGTCTCCTGCATGGCAGGCTCTGCATGAATTATTCTTTCTCTATTGCAATTTCCCTCCCTTGATAAGTTGGCTCTGTCTAGGCAGCAAGCAAGATGAATTCACTGGGAAGCTACACTGGCACACATGAATGAGCATTCACATTGTGCCATCACAAGGTTTTTTGGCTGGCAACCATCAGGGTATTGGGGCTAGTGGACCAGGAATACCTCAGGCCCTCTAGTGTAGTAGGTTCCTAACCTCAAGGGGCCAGAGAACAAAGCCAGAGGCTTAGTACCAGCCCCCAAGAGTTAGAGCATGCAGCCCAGGAGTGCTGAGCTAAACTGTGGTCCCATGAAATCTTCCAGAAGCAAAGTCAGTTGACCAAACACACCTTAATTCTCAATCAAACCCCCAAAGGGTGTCAAAGGAGACAAAAGCAAAATAAATAAATAAATAAAATAACCAAAACCGAAAACATACACACAAAAACCCATCCATGAACAGTAACCTCAAAGATTAAAGGAACATCAGCCCACACAGATGAGAAAGAACGAGTGCAAGAACTCTGGCAACTGAAAAAGCCAGAGTACCTTCTTAGCTCCAAACAACTGCACTAGTTTCTCAGCAGTGTTTATTAACCAGACTGAAATAGCTGAAATGACAGACATAAAACTCAGAATATGGATAAGAATGGAGATGATTGAGATTCAGGAGAAGGCTGAAGCCCAATTCAAGAAATCCAAGGAATACATAAAATAGTATAGGAGCTGAAAGACGAAATGACCATTTTAAGAAAGAACCAAACTAATCTAATAAAGCTGAAAAAGACACTACTAGAACTTCATAAGACAATGGCAAGTTTAACAGTAGAATAGCCCAAGCTGAGGAAAGAATTTCACAGCTTGAAGACTGGTTCTCTGAATTAACTTAGTAAGACAAAGAAGAAGAAAAAAGAATAAACAAAACCTTTGAGAAATATGGTATTATGTAAAGAGACCAAATATACAACCCATTGGCATCCTTGAAAAAGAGAGAGAGAAAGTAAGCAACTTAGAAAACATGTTAGAGAATATCATACACAAAAATTTCCCTAACATCACTAGAGAAACCAACATTCAAATTCAGGAATCCAGTAAATATCTGCAAGATATTATATACAATCACCATCACTAAGACACACTCATCAGATTCTCCAAGGTGAAAATGAAATTTAAAATATTAAAGGCAGCTAGAAAGAAGGGGCAGGTTACCTACAAAGGGAATCCCAGTAAGCTAACAGTGGATCTTTCAGTAGAAACCCTACAAGTCAAAAGAGATTGGGGGCCTATATGCAGCATTCTTAAAAGAAAGAAACTCCAACCAAAAATTTCTTATCTACTCAAACCAAATTTTGTAAATGAAAGAGAAATAAAATCCTTTACAGACAAGCAAATGCTAAAAAAATTGATTGCCACCAGACCTGCCTTATAAGTCATTAAGGGAGTGCTAAATATGCAAATGGATGGTTATAGCCAACCATCACATAAACACATTTAACACACATTTTATAGTGTCAATTTATAAATTGACACTATAAAGCAACTGCACAATCAAATCTACATAATAGCCAGCTAACAACACAATGACAGGGACAAATCTGTACATATCAATATTAACTTTGAATGTAAACAGACTAAATGCCCCAATTATAAGGCACAGAGTGGCAAGTTGGATGAAGATGCAAGACTCAACTGTATGCTATCTTCAAGAGAACTATCTCACATGCAGTGACACCCATAAGCTCAAAGTAAAGGCAAAGAAAAAAATCTACCAAGCAAATGGAATGCTATTTTAATTTCAGACAAAACAGACATTCAACCAACAATGAAAAAAAAAGTTTATTTCATAATCATAAAGAGTTCAATTCAACAAGAAGGCTTATCTATTCTGAATATACATGCACACAACACAGGAGCACCCAAATTTATAAAATAAGTTCTTAGAGATGTGTGAAGAAACCTAGGTAACCTCGCAATAATAGTGAGAGATTTCAACACCCCACTGACAGGTCATTAAGGTGGAAAACTAACAAAGATATTTAGGACTGGAACTCAACACTTGGCCATTTGGACCTAGCAGACATCTACAGAACTCTCCATCCCCAAAGAACAGAATATACATTATTCTCATATACACATGACACATATTCTAAAATTGGCCACACAATCAGCCATAAAACAATTCTCAGAAAACTTTAAAAACATGAAATCATACCAACCACACCCTCAGACTACAGTGCAGTAAAAATAGAAATCAATACTAAGAAGATCAATCAAAATCACATAACTATATGGAAATTAATCTACTGAATTACTTCTGGGTAAATCATGAAATTAAGGCAGATATAAAGAAATTCTTTGAAACTAATGAGAACAAATATACAACATACTAGACTCTCTGGGACATAGCTGTGTTAAGAAGAAAGTTAATAGTGCTAAATGTCCACATCAAAAAGTTAGAAAGATCTCAAATTAACAACCTAACATCAGACCTTGAGGAACTAGAAAGATAAGAGGGAATCAACCCCAAAGCTTGCAGAAGACAAGCAATAACCAAAATATGGGCTGAACTGAATGAAATTGAGATTTATAAAACTATAGAAAAGATCAACAAATTCAGAAATTGTTTTTTTGAAAGAACAAATAAGATACATAAACCATTAGCTAGACTAATAAAAAAAAAGAAGATCCAAACAAACAGAAATACCAAGGAGACATTACTCTTGACCCCACAGAAATACAAAACCTTTTCAGAGACTATTATGAACACCTCAACATCACTAAGCATAAGAGAAACGCAGATTAAAGCCATAATGAGATATCATCTCACACTAGTCAGAATGGCTATTACTAAAAAGTAAAAAAATAACAGATGTTGGCAATGTTGTAGAGAACAGGAAATGTCTATACACTGCTGGTAGGAATGTAAATTAGTTCAGCCACTGTGGAAAGCAGTTTGGCTATTTCTCAAAGAACTTCCAACAGAACTACCATTCAACCCCTACCTCCCCACATCTCCATTCCATAATATAAGTGGCCTCCCATGCCTGCCTGTGGACATTTCTTCTTACACATCCAAGCTTGAACATATTCTTTGCACACAGTGTCCCAATGGCCACCTCTCTGGACATGGTACATGGCCTGGCAGCAAGGTCTTCCATCAAAGACATAGACAAAGAAATACACATAGGCCTTTTTAATGTGAGGCCACTTTTGCCCATATCTAAAAGAGATACTGAATCTACTCTTTTTCACTTCTTAATATAAATGTATTCTGAATTTTAAAATGTGCTTAAAATAATAAAAAAGTAAAACCTGTGTGACTTTAAAATATCAGCTAAACCTTTAAGTTTCTTCTGAAATGTAAATGCACATAAAAAGAGAAACATAAAGAAGACAGATAATGGATAAAGAAAATGTGGTATATATATACAGTGGAATATTATTCAACCATAAAAAAGTAGGAAATCATCCCATATGCAATGACATGAATGAGCCTTGAAAACATTATGCCAAGTGAAATAAATACACCACAAAATGACAAATACTACATGTATCTAAGATGGTTAAACTCAGAAGCAGAAAGTAAAATGGTGGTTCCTAAGGGTTCTGAGGAGAGCAAAATGGGGATTTGGTGTTTGAGTCTAAACTTCAGTAATACAAGATGAATGAGTTCTACAGATCTGCCACACAATTTTGTTTTGTAGTTGATGATACCTTACTATACACGTAAAAATTTGTTAAAACAATCCTTCATATATTAAAGGCAGATTCTCTTCTTAAATTTATGCTAAAGGAAAGGACTTGAAAGTTTTCACTGGTTGCTTTTTCCTTCTATACAACTTAAGCTTGGAAATGCTATTTCAGTATGCACTTACAGTTTAGACAAAAATGTTCATTCAAGTCTAGGAAAATAATACAGGATGTGAATGATGTAGCTTGAAATTTTCTTCAACTTTTTTGCAGTTGTGAATTTTAAATACTGTACATTACAGTATTTAAAAGCTTTACATTGTATTCTAATATACTAAAGCCCATTAACATTTAATATGTCTTAATAAATCAATGAAAGTTTTTACTTTAAAGTCAACATTGATTTTAGTTATAAATTCATCTGCTAAAGCAATAAACAACTTAAATCTTTTTGAGGAAAGATAGTTGGTGTAAAATGAAAAAATCCCAATAATAAAGTATGTTCCTAAAAAGGTAAAGAAAAAATGTTTAAATCATTTAAACTAAAATGTAATAAATTATGTCCTAATACAGCTAATAAATCATCTTTATTTGCCCTGTTTTATGATACTTCTTCAGAACATTAATTTAATATAAAAGTAAATTATAATTAGTTTAAAATCGATGAATGTACACATTTGTGCATATATATGTACCCATCCACAAATCTCTATTGATAGTGAGAAAATAACAGCAAAATACTTCTAAGTTGAAAACTATTTCTACCATTAATACGTTACCTAACTTTGGGCACATTATTTTCTCTCTTTGTTGTTTGGTTCTTCATCCAGAAAATATTAGTACATATATATTACAAATAAAAATAAAATAAATATTCATTACCTTTGAAATATTATTTATCTATATTCATACCCATATGTATGTATATAATATATATGCATACCTATACTGTATGCAAACTTTGACTTTTCTAACTTATTTGTGACTAGAGTAATTCTAAAAGTATAATTTATTTAAGATTGAAAATAGTCTAATGTAGAGGTGAAGAGCAGAAGCTGCAGTCAGGCTTCCTGGTTCTGTCACCCACTGTCTGTGTCACACTGGACAGTTCCCTTGTCTTTCGAACAGAGGAAATCATAATGTAAGTCTACTTCACAGACTTACAGAGAGGGCTAAATGAGGTAATGTACAAAGTGCTTATACATGTCTGGGACATTACAAAAACCCAATAAGCATTAGCCATTGTTATCATCATTATATGAAAAATCTTATTTGGTTCTTGCCAGATTATTTGATATATACTGGCAAAAAGTATAATAAATATCATTTCTGTCCACATGGGTTTTGAAATCTTCTGAGATTATTAAATTAGAATAAATGAACAAGCAAACAAATAAATTGTTACACATGGGATCCATGTTATAAGAGAAATAAATTATGTACTGTAATTTAGAGTAATAAGAGAATCTCCCTATCTGCTGTATTCAGGAACCAGCCTTTCTAAGATCTAAATGGTGAGGAGTCAGCCATGGACAAAGAGTAGAGAGAATGTTGGAGAGTTTGTGTGAGATGGAAAACAAGAGAGTGGTTGTCAGAGAATGATATACTTAGAACCAAAGTGTAGATGGCTTATAGACACAATAATAGATAATATTTAAAGCATAAGCATAGGAATACATTTCAGTGGCAGGGTGAGGAAAATATATTAGGAGATAAAGATTATAAGATCAGAGGGGAAAGAGTGTCAGATGATTTATAGACACAAATGTTGAAGTCACAGAGCATGAGAGATATACAGGCATAGGGAAAGCCTGGGGTAAAATTGTTGATAAATGAAAAGGAGATGATTGGAGAAGGTCAGAATATAGTAGGAACTAGAAGCTGTATAGGTAGACACCATGAGTCTTAGAGAAACAAGGAGTTTTCAGGAGGAATGAGTGAGAAATTGCCTGGGGCTGGCACTAGGGAGCAGAGAGGAGCCCTATCTCCTTCTATAGGCTCTAAGCTAAATGGGGTATTAGAAGTGGTACCTGGTGCAGTGGCTCATGCCTGTAATCTCAACACATTAGGAAGCCAAGGCAGGTGGATCATGAGGTCAGGAGTTCAAGACCAGCCTGGCCAAAGTGGTGAAACCCTGTCTCTACTAAAAATACAAAAATTGGTCGGGTGTGGTGGCGGGCACCTATAATTCCAACTACTTGGGAGGCTGAGATTCAAGAGAATTGCATGAACCCAGGAGGTCAAGGTCACAGTGAGCTGAGATCCCAAGATCGCGCCACTGCATTCCAGTCTGGGTGACAGAATGACTCCGTATCAGGAAAAAAAAAAAAAAAAAAAAGAAGTAGTACCTTTTATTTGAGATGGCTCCAGAACACAATATGTTCTTTAGTTTTGGGCTAAGATAACAAAGTGATGTGAATTTTTTCAATACCTAGAGATTAAGGATATAAAAGACTTTGGTGATGACGTAGAAGTGCTAGGGGCAAAGTAATAGAATGTCTTGCAAGGCAACCATGGCAGATTGTCATATGGTGAGACAAAGTGAATCACTTCCTTGTATAATCCCCTCTTTCTGAGTGCAGGTGGAAACTTATTTGCTTCTAACAATAAAATTTGGTTAAGGTGATGGGATGTCACTCGCATGACTATGTTACATTATATAAGGAGACTCTGTCTCTGCAAAGTGCAATGAGAGATTCAATGGCTGGTCTTGAAGAATCAGACAGCCATGTTGTAAACTGCCTATAGAGAGGATCACATGACAGGAAACTGTGGGTCACTTCTAGGACCTGAGGACGGCCTCCAGCCACCAGCCAGAAAGAATCCAGAGCCCTAAGGCATATATCTAACAACAAGGAAATTAATTTTGTCAGTGACTCAACTGAACTTGGATTCTTCCATAGGTGAGTTTCTAGATAAGAACCCAACCTGGCTGACATCCTGATTGACCTCTGTGAGAACCAGAGCAGAGGATCAAAAACCTGTGCCCAGACCTTTGTCCCACAGAAACTGTGGGATAATAGATGTGTTTTGTTTTAAGACACTAGATTTGTGACTGTTTATGCAGCAAAAGAAAATTAATATAGCAAGAGAAGGGGAATTGGATCAGATCAGAGAAGGTACATACACTGTTGGAATGAAACAGAGTAAGCATAAACTCTTGACCAAATCTGAGTTTTGGTTGAATTAATTCCAACAGTTTCTTAGAGGAGAGTGGATAGTTATTTGTAGGATTACAATCATATATATTCAGCTCAAAGGAATGGTGGCTTTAGCGAGGTTATTCTTGTGTTGACTTAGCTAACCCTTCAGGCTGACAAAGATGCTATAATTGCCTTAATTCTTCAAAGGCTGATTTTATCTGAGTTCTGAGATAGCCTTGTAGGAGAAGCGGAACAGACCACAGAGCAGATCTAAGATCTTATAGTAGAAATTTTATTCTAATTTTAGACATAATAAAATAGATCTTATCAAAGCTTACATTGCTAATAAGATGCAGACCTTGGATTTGAACCTCAGCCCTGTGACAAGAGATGTCATGTACTTAACTGCTCTGTGATAAGCATCAACAATGAGTGATAGATACTGGACTGGATCAGAATGGGTGCTAGGTATAGAGTCCTGTAAAGTAGAATCAGCTTCACCAGGGTATGGGCTTACTTCCAGCATACAGATAAAGAAGAGAGGAAAGAGCAATGCACAATGTGTCAAAGAAACAAATTTAAGTCCAATTGGAGGAAAAACGTTTCAGATATGCTGAGCTTGGATTCAGCTATAGGAGCCATCTGAATTTCAAGGCATCTATAGCAAATGGGAACTAGAATAAGGATAAGCAAAAGGAAAAGAAGCTGAAGAGAAATAAAAGAAACAAGGGATAAAAAAGGAAAAGCAGCACATTTATAAATTGGAAGGGATAATAGAAGGGAGAAAGAAACCGAGTAGAAAAGTAGTTAAGAAAAAATATTTTATAAAATATTTGGATATTCCGTAACAACCTTAAGAAGACAAAAGGAGCAAATCATTAAAAACAATAGAATTTGAAATCTCTTACATGAGGACAAGCTGTTTCCCAACAAGACATTATGTTGTAGGACTCCTGATTCACGTGAAAAAATAAATCAAAAGGATATATTTGAGTTTGTTCAAATATCAGGAATTATGGATCTCAAGCTGGGTTTCAGGTCAGCAGAAAGATTGGCATCATTTGGTGTTTGCATAGGAAGGCAAAAAATCAAAACTGCTTGAACAACTTGAAGATACTTCTACTTCACAGGCTAAATGGACTGTAAATTTTATTGAGGAATGGCTTGGTACTGAAAGATGCTGTTGTGAGTGTATAGTACCAGGAATAGACTTATTGGGCTTTAAAAGATAGTAATAAACCGTAGAGACACCCAAAAGAAGAGAGAATCTAACACTACTCACAGAGGTTTTTGATTTATGGTCAGATAATGTTATGATTGAAATCTGGGATACTCAAAAGGATCTGGGATATTCCATTAGAAAATTTAAGAAATAACATATATATAACATGTCACTGGAAGTACTGTTCTGGATTTGAAGAGATAAGATAAAAAAAATAAATTTTAACTTGACAAGATATCTCACTTTTAGGAATCTATTCTACATAAATAAAGAAAATTATTTACTTATTGAGTAAATTACACACTTATAAGCATGCAACAGATTTTTAAAAAATTTGTTTTTGTATTTATTCATTTATTCACAATTTAAAATTTATTGTTTTTAATGCTTCCTGGTGGATTCAGTTGCCCAAGGCATGAATAGATTTAATATTTTGCTGAGGTATACAGTTTAACCATATGCACTGCCAGGCTGCTATGTGGAGACTTATAGGCTAGGAAGCAAATACTCCTATTTGGCTGCCTATAAATGTACACTTTAAAATGACTTAGCTGTTATTATTCTTGCCACTATAACACTTCAATTTTTGAGATAAAATCCTGTTTCCTTTTACATATTGGCTTTAGAAAAACAGAAAGTCAACTTCTAGTGTAAATGAAGAATTCATGAACTTGTGCAATCCAATAGGTCTTTTGACATAGGCCTTGAGAAAATGATAGGTTTACTGAAAAAAGGCACTGCAGGGTTTCCAAGAGGGGTAGGTACACAATTATTTGAGCATATGGAAATGCTCTATTCAACATGTTCACAGAAGTCAGAGAGCTTCACTGAGGAGCTAACACATTGTGCTGAGATGTGAGGGATGAGTAGATTGGAGCAATGTTTTCTTTGCCTAGAATGCATTATTGCCCTGTCTCTGTTCATGTGTGATAGTCAAGGCTGGTACAGACATAGTGGTGATTGCAAGTTATTGGAAAACATGAGAATTTCAGGTCCGGTGCATTGGCTCAACCCTTTAATCCCAGCACTTTGGGAGGCAGAGGCGGGAGCATCTCTTGAGCCTGGGAGTTTGAGAACAGCCTGCACACACAGTGAGATACCATCCCTACAAAAAAATAAATAGTTGGGGGTGGTGGTGTGCACTTGTAGTCCCAGGTAGTTGAGAGGCTGTAGTCAGCAGATTCCTTGAGCCCAGGAGTTTGAGGTTGTCATGAACTGTTATTGTGTCACTGTACTCCATCCAGCCTGGGAAGCGGAGTGAGACCCTGTCTTTTAAGGAATGAAAAGGTATCTCAGAGATGAAAATGAAAGTTTTAGATGATTGGAGCAGTTGCAAATGAAGAATTATAAGAGGACATTCCAGTTTTAAGGTTGAGCAATTAGTTCAATAGAGATACAGGAAGGAAAGGCATGGGGAACAGGAGGAAAGGCAAATTGGATGGAAGGCCAATACATTTAAAATGAAGATCACACTAATACTTAATCTCATAGATCTGTTGTGAGCATTAAATGAGTTAATAAATATGAAGTGTATAGAATAAGGCCTGTACATCGTCATCACTTTCAATAAACATTCAGGTATTATTAGGAGACATAGTAAGTAAATTTTTGTATAACAAATTGATAGACTGTCATAATAAATGACATGCACACTAAAAAACATACAAAATGACACAAAAATAAAAGCATACTACTTGAGTGATTATATATTATATAAAATATTGAGTAAAAAATGATTAGGCTGGAGGAACTAAGAGAAATTTGTTTTTATGTTAAATTGTCTAGACAGAAGTTGACTGTTTCTATAAGTTTTGAGGTGAAAATGGGGCATTATATGCAAATTGCTCATAAGCATGTTGTAATAAAAGGGATGCCAAATTAAACAAGAAAGCAAAAACTGGGTTTGTAATCTCAGTTCAATAAAATTTCCTGTTACTGTAAGAGCAGAATACAGCAAGATATGGTTTTACAAAGAGATGGTGATAGCGATAGAATGAAAGAAAGGAGAAAAGCCAGAAAGGCAGTGGTCACAGGGAAAGAATATGGGGAACACACAGAAAACAAGGCTTTGAGCTGGGTGTGGTGGCTCATGCCTTTAATCAAAGAACTTTGGAAGGGTGAAGTGGGAGAATTGTTTGAGGCCAGAAGTTCAAAACCAGCCTGGGTGACATAGAGAGACACTGTCTCTATGAAAAACAAACAAACAAACAAACAAAAAACAAATTAGCTAGATGTGGTGGTGTGTATCTGTAGTCCCAGTTACTTGGGAGATGAACTCAGCAGGTCAAGGCTATGTTGGGCTACGATTGTGCTATTAGACTCCATCCAGCCTGGGTAACAGAGAAAGACCCTGTCCCAAACAAACAAACATACAAACAAAAACAAAAAAACAAGGCTTTGGCTTGAGAAAATAAAAGAGAAAGGAAACTATAAAACTAATGGGAAAAATGGGATAAAGATCTGTAAGCACCAAATGAAGAAGGAAAATCGGAAGTGGAAATGGGATTTGATCCAGAATCTTTTATGAAAGCAACAAGAGAAGGAAATAGATTATGACAGTGTTGGTGAAATCATTGAAATCACGCAAATATCTGGGCAACATATTGTGAAATGAAAACTTTTAAAGAATACATCAGGAAGAAAGGTTTTTACCTATGGTGCCCGCTGAAAAATGAAATTAGATATATTTTAGCATAAAAAAATTTGATATGTTTTGGATATTAGGGAAATATTTATTGCAAGATATAGGACTGAGATTGGGGATGCCACATCAGTCAACAATTGACAAGAGTGACATGAGAATAATATTTATAAGAATATAAAATATCTGAAATAGTATATTGGAATGCATAAGATTATAGATAAGTCATTACAAAGGGTGAAAAATGAAATTTATAACAATCTTAAAAAAATGCAGAAAGGGAATGTAAAAAATACAACCATTTAAATTGATGATGACATTTTGCATATAACATGAAGGAAAATATTAGATTTTCAGCATTCACAGAAAACATGCAGGAAATGAATATTATAACTAAAACTTATCTTTGAAACCAAATATTTAAATTGGCATATAGAAATGGAGATATAAAACCACTTATTTAAATGTGTATATTAACAATTTTGAGTATTTAACCAGAAAGGATAGACATACCTCAGCTGACTAAATAAAAGTGCAAATAAAGACCACTTTTAAGGCTCCTTTGGATGATTTTATGAAATTAGATGAAAAGAATGACTCCCAAAGTGGGCAATTTGGTATCTGTAAAAGGAGTATGGGTAAATTCCAGTGAGAATAGAAGTAAATGGAATCTATTGTGAGGATTGTCAAGGATATGGGAGCCTACACCTTTATAAGAAAAAGATGAGGATTCATTACAAATGAGCAATGGAAGCCTCTCATAGAAAAATATTTTTAAATTTATTATTTAAAAAAATTTTTTAAATTTATTTTTATTTTTATTTTTTATTTTTTTTTATTGCATTTAGGTTTTGGAGTACATGTGAAGAACATGTAAAATTGTTGCATAGGTATATACATGGCAGTGTGATTTGCTACCTTTCTCCCCATCACCTATATCTAGCATTTCTCCCCATGCTATCTCTCCCCAACTCCACACCCCTGCTGTCCTTCTCCTATTTCCCCCCGACAGACCCCAGTGTGTGATGCTCCCCTCCCTGTGTCCATGTGTTCTCATTGTTCAATACCCACCTATGAGTGACAACATGTGGTGTTTGATTTTCTGTTCTTGGGTCAGTTTGCTGAGAATGATGGTTTCCAGGTCCATCCATGTCCCTACAAAGGACACGAACTCATCATTTTTTTTATGGCTGCATAGTATTCCATGGTGTATATGTGCCACATTTTCCCTGTCCAGTCCATCATCGATGGGCATTTGGGTTGGTTCCAGGTCTTTGCTATTGTAAACTGTGCTGCAATGAACATTCGTGTGCATGTGTCCTTATAGTAGAACGATTTATAATCCTTTGAATATATACCCAGTAATGGGATTGCTGGGTCAAATGGAATTTCTGTATCTAGGTCCTTGAGGAATCACCACAGTGTCTTCCGCAATGGTTGAACTAATTTACACTCCCACCAACAGTGTAAAAGTGTTCCT
>CAUYQU010007682.1:0-43576 GCA_963574635.1 Cheracebus regulus | reverse complement strand
CTTCTGAAGCCTAATTCTGATGATTCTTCACACTCGTTTTCCATCAAGCCTTGCTCCGTTACTGATGAGGAACTGGCGTCCTCTGCAGAAGGAGAGACCTTCCGATTTTGAGTGTTCTCATTTCTTTTACGGTGACTTCTTGGCATCTTTATGGTTTTATCCATCTGTCATTTTTGTAATTACCCACTTTCAAATTAGGTCTCTGAGTGGACGTCCCGCTTGTTAATTCCCAGCTCCGGAATCTATGTAATTGGCACTGTGGCGACCCGCAACGCTAGCTAAGACAGCAGCGTTGAAATTCGTGGTGCGTTTCTGCCCGGGGGTCCCAGGTCTGGCTTCTCAGTCCCTTTTTCAGTCAACTGGATGGACTGCTCTGACTTCCCAGAGCTCCAAACATCATCCAAAAGGAGACTCAGTCCCGTTTACTCCGCACCAAGAGCCGCCGAGCCGAGGCGCCGGCAAAAAAGCCACGCCAGCCGAAAGGGTCGTGCTGGCGACCTGTGGGGCTCCTCCACTGGGAATGTCCTGGTCGGTGGGTAGCGAAAATTTATTGGTAAATGTGGCGTCCACTGGCTCTTTGCGCTTTTACTGGGAGCTGCAGTCCTGAGCTGCTAGTGATCGGCCATCTTGGATCTCTCTCCCCCCCTTTTTTTTTTTTTTTAAACAGGGTCTCTTCTGTTGCCTAGGCTGCGGTGCAGTGACATGATCACAGCTCACTGCAGTCTCAGCCTCCTGGGCTCAGGTGATCCTCCCACCTCAGCCTCCTAGGTAACTGGGACTACAGGTGTGGGCCACCATGCCTGGCTAATTTTTTGTATTTTTCAGTATAGACAGGGTTTTAACATGCTGTCCAGGTTGGTCTTCAACTCCTGGGCTCAAGAGATCCGCCTGCCTCAGCCTCTCAAAGTGCTGGGATTACACGGATAAACCAGTACGCCCAGCCCCAGGAGCAATCCTTTAACACTCTACTATCTCACAGCTGAAACAAACCCAGCAATTATTTATTGGAGAATCTTCCATGTGCCATGCACCTTGTTCAGAAAAGCTCAATGTTCTGCAAGTAAAGTAAACATGGGGCTTTCTTCAGCCTCTTACATTAAAAAGGATACAAGTCCAGAACTTGTAAAAATCCTAAATAATCTTAATTTTAAAATATTCCAATTTGTTCATGTTTATGAGAGACTCTTCTCCATGTGGCCTTAACAAGGCACAGAGTCAGAGGGAAGTACATCCAAAGGATGTTCCTGATCATTCCAGGGCAGCCTCTTATTTATAAATGAGAAAACTAAGGTCGCTTGAAATAAAGTATCTGGCACAGGTTACTCACATCAGTAGTGTAAAAGCCAGGGCTGAAATCTGGTTTAACAATTTTCAGGACTATATTCCCTTACACATAAATCTATTAATGAGGTCGGTGATGCTAGAAAGAAAGCATCATGCATATTACATTTTTATATTGCCGCTTCTTACAGTATTATACATTTATGCTAGAAGTGAATGCAAAAACTGATACGGTTTTTCAGAAGAATGCTTTTCCCAACAAAAATGTATTATATTAAACAAAACTCAAACAGCATCACTACTGTAAATGTTTCTTTAAAAGAAGAAAAAGATTGCTGAAATGCTTTCTTGGAAACCATTTCATAAAACTGATGATCACAAAGAATTTTCACATAAAAATCAACGAAGTGTTATCACCGGGCTCACCAGTAATCCAAGATGTAGCAACAAATAATTAACTGACATGTGGCTACTTCTGTATTTCCTCTCTCCTTTCCTGCTGTGTGTGTGTTTGTATGCGTGCATTTAATAAAACAGAATATACAAAGGGCCCAAAAGAATTGTAAAAGCATATTTACAGTATATGAAAATTGAACTGTGCTGTAAATTACCTAACTGTTGATATAATAACTTTACTTAACATTTTTTTTTTGCTTTCATAATGTTTTATAAGGGCTTCTGGGAGAATGACTTAGATAGTGCTAAACTCTCCAAAAAAGTTGTTCCAGTAAATTTGATTTGATATTTTCATTTTCTCAAAAAGAATTCCTATAGCAAAATGAAGCATTCAAAATCGTTCCACTGAGCTACAGTTGAAGTACTTACTTTAGTATGCTGTCAATTCAGCCTCTAAAATATCACTAAGCTCCATCCAGGTCTCTGAAGTCCGTATGGCCACCCTAGATGAGTTCTTAATTACTTCCAGCTCTGATGCTGTAATAGTCTCCTCACCTGAGGCTCCTGCCACTCACATCCTGCTCCAATGTCACCAGTGTCGGCTACCAAGCCTGCTTTAGATCCTACATGGTTTGGCCTGGCAACTATGACCTCCCCAGAATCTGACCCTGATCTTACTTAGAAGACACATTTCCCTTGTACTTACTCTTTCTTGAGCTGAACTCAATCACTGCTGGAGTCCTTAAACTCTGTTACACTTCCCAATCTCTGGCATGCCATTGTTTGAGGTTTTCCCCTCTCACCAAAATTGTCCTTTCCCTCTATTCATTCATCTAAAAAAAAATTATTTCCAACCTATTCTGTACCACCTGCTAAAAATACAAAACCAAATTAGGTAATCTCCCCATGCTCAGGGAGATGTGCCCAAATCCCATTCAATCTCCAAAGCCCGTTTCAAGTTTCCATGAGGACTTCCCCAACAAAGTCAAAAGTTACTGATCTCTCATCTGACCACATTGTCTGTACCTCTCCAGAGTGACTAATCACTTTATCTAAGAGTCAACACAGGTGTCCACCCTTGGTATTGAGCAGCTACTATACCCAGGCATGTACTAGATTCTTCCCCACGTGTTATCTCATTAAAGTCTCATAAGAAAGTTATTTCTGTACTTCCTCTCCCTTCCTGTTGTTATACACTCCTTGTGCCCATATATCTTACCTAACCTTCTCTACTCTGTAACATTCACAGTGCCTAGAATACAAGAGATGCTCAATAAATACATGCTGAAAAAATTAATAATCTATAAACGAATGTATGAGGGGAGGAAAAGAAAGTATCTATTCCCGTAAGAATTTTTGAAAAATTAATATTAGCTCTTTTCCCTTGTTTTGGCTCCTTGAGAATTATTTTAAAATTTAAACTCATCTTTCCTTCAAGTATTTTTTTAAAACGGTAATTTAAAAAAGCATGCTTAAGAGACTTTTTCTCAGTCCAAAATGCTTACTTAATAGCTCACCTGACACTATTAGGAATTTCAAGGAAAAGTCTTAAGAGAAGTCCGAATCAATAGTTCAGCTGCAAGGAATGCACATGGTTTGCCCCTAATTCTGCCAACTATAAAGAAAGCCATCCAGAGTACCAGGCATCCTCTTCCAAGCATAATAGTGGATTCCCAAAAGCCTGCCACCAGGTACAAACTTCTGTACAACCTTTCATGCTGAACAGGAATGTCTCCAAGCCTGCCAGAGCCACTCTAAAACTGGTGCGGAAAAAGACATGCAGGTCTTGGAATAGGACAGGCTTCCCTAAGATCAGCACACTGCTCACCATCTTTGCATGCAGCTATCCCAGACTTGTGTAATTCCTGAGAGTATGATCCCCATCTCATCACAAATCATATTCTAGAGAGTGCAAACTCCCCTCTCTCTCCTTCCCTTGCTTTATTTTTCCCCTAATGTATAACCATCTAATATGCACCATACAGCTTAATTATTTTCCGTTTTCCCTCACTAGAAAGTATACTTCATAAAGGTAGCATTTATAATGGTCTTATTACTGTAGTCCCAGGGACTAGAATGGTGCCTATACCATTTATTGAGTAAAACTTGATAAATGTTTGTCGAATAAATACTCCAATTCTTTTACTATTTTTTTTTCATATTCTGTTTTTTAAATTTTTGATTCAGGGGATACAAGTGCAAGGTTGTTACATGGGCATATTGCATGATGCTGAGGTTTGAGATACGGATGGTCCTGTTACCCAGGTGGTGAGCATACCCAGTAGTTTTTCAGCCCATGCTCCCCTCCCTCCCTTCCCCATCTAGCAGTCCCCAGTGTCTGCTATTCCCATCTTTATGTCTACGTGTATTCAATGTCGTGCTCCCACTTAGAACTGAGAGCATGCGGTATTTGGTTTTCAGTTCTTAACGTTAATTTGCTTAGGATAATGGTCTCCGGTTGCATCAACGTTGCTGCAAAGGACATGATTTTGTTCTTTTTATGGCTGCATAGTATTCCACAGTGGATATGTACCACATTTTCTTTATCCAATCCACTGTTGATGGGCACCTAGGCTGATTCCATGTCTTTGCTATTGTAAACAGCATTGCAATGAACATGAGTTCATGTGTCTTTTCGACAAAATGAATTACTTTTCTTTGGGTATATACACAATAGTAGACTGCTGGGTCAAATGGTAATTCTATTTTAAGTTTTTTGAGAAATCTCCTAACTACTTTCCATAATGGAGCTATTTAAATAATATTCTGCTTTGTCTTTAAATGCATACTACTAACCATTATTAGGATCTCTCCTAAAAACCCCGTTTTCTGCATGTTTTTTTCCATTTATAAATTATAAGACGACATATTGTGCTTATAAGTGGATAAATGGAACACACACATAACACAGATACACTAAACACAACTAACAACAAAGGCAAAAGTGTCTTTTCTGTAAGAGTATAAATTTATGACTAGTAAGTTGCTTTACATAGGTTATATCTTTTTAATTTTCAAAATGACTCCAAAAGGTAACTATCATTTTTTTTTGTTTATGGATGAGAAAACTAGAATACAAGAGGTTAAGTGCCTTGCCCACACTGACAGTTAAGAAGTGGTACAAATGACATTCAAACAGGAGTTGTCTGACACACAATCACATGTCTAAACCACGATGCCTCCCAGGTAGGTATTTAAAAGACCAACTTAATTAGGCTCTGAGTATGGCTGAGCCCAGAATTGCATTGTATACCACGAGAAAGAAGCCAACAAAAAATACAAGCAAACATTCCAGGAATCAGAAATTGAAGAGTCTAGGTATCAGAGTCCCTAGATATATAATGAGAAGAAAAAGAACCGGCTTTGGCCCTCCAGTGTGATTCCACCTAAGTTACTCAACCTCTTGAAGCCTCAGTCTCAAAATTTGTGAAAGTATAGAGAAATGAAGAATAAGATGAACAGAAGGGAGAGAAGAAGGGGAGGGGAAGGAAGGAGAGGAGCGGGGGGTGTGGAGGATTAAAGTGAGATATCTGAAAGTACACCGAAGAGTGCTAGGTATACAATAGGTAGTAAGTATATATTATATTTAATATCATATTTTATTCATTTATTTAAGAATAGAATAAATATAAAACAAAGAAAACCAATTGGCATAGGTTTCATGGGAATCTACGAGAGCTCTGATTAGATCTTAAAGTTGTATGTCAGAAAAGCCTGCAAAATTCTAAATTCAGCCTTACATTTCATTCATTCATGAATGCCCATTTACTTAATAGGTACTGAACTAGGTATTATGAAGTCATGGAAGGCTCAGCCATCACACAAATAAAATGAAGTTCAATAATTTCATTTACTGAGCAGATATTTATTAAACGGTCACCAATACCATTAATTTATTAAAGACACTGTTTTAGAGCCATCATAGATTCTTTCAAATTTTCCTTAAAGTTCTGCAGTATAATAACAATTTATGCCACCATCCTGACTACAACTAAGACTCAAAGCCATAAATATTCACACAAAAATTGAGAATGTTTGAGTTTTATTTTCATGTTGTCTAGGGAAATACTTTTCTAATGCTCTCTCTCATTATAAAACAACTTGTTTAGAAAACTGTTACTTGAATAGCTCTTATACATTTTTAAAGCAAGGAATAAGCATTGATTAATCTTTCAAACTATCTTGAACATTATAAAGTTTACCTAAAATATTCATTGCCCACAAGTCAGAATAAATAAACTAATAGAACAGTTATATTAATACACTATAATAGAAACTGGTTGAGTAAGAAGTTACTCAGCAAATCAATATAATTGCTTTTCTTTCTGAAAATATAGCAGCAGTAGAGAGGATAAAGGAACCATGTATTATTTTCAGGTACAACTAAATTACATTTATAAAGAAATAGGATAGTTTTTCAGGTCCCCAAATCACGATCAAATATCTAATTCACAAATTTTAAATAAACAAGGCATTTAATAGAAAATTTCTTCTTGGATTAACATGGACTTTTATTAAGAGTAAAATATAATTTTTTAAACTATTTAACTCAGAAGTCTCAACTCTTTCAATAAACAACAACAACAAAAAAGTAATAAAAATTTAAGACAGGATATATGTTTCTGATACAGGTTTCTTACAGAAATTATCTGTCTCACAGAAGATAAGATGATGAATTCCTAAAAAGATTTGTCACCAAAACCATATAATAACAACTCATTTAATCATGTGGTTCTGTGTATCATAGAATCTAAAAAAATTGGGTTTTATGTCACCAAAAGTAAGTAAATAACCAGTGCTCTGACAATGGGCTACAAAAACTATGGTCCTTAAGTTGCTCAAACTAAAATTTCCTAGATTTATGACACTAGCAAAAGTAAAACAAAATTACCAATAATTTATAGGCAGGAATGACTAGAGAATAAGTAACATCTTGGCACAGTCTAAGGAGTTAAGGAATCAAAATATGGATGGTCAGTAGCTCCCAGGTCTTAGATCTTTAGAAGGCAAAGAAAAGCGTGCTGACTCAAACAACCTAATATCATCTAATGAGTCTAGGCTAGGAAGCTGCATGAAAGCTTGGGACGGGTATTACAGTGCAGTCAAACTGCTCAGTAGCCAGTGGGTTAAGCATGACCTTGAGGTTTCATGTGTAATATTCCTGCTAGAAACAATTAGCACCTTTGAGCTACAATAAACAAGCACTCTTCCTTTTACAAACCAGTAACATTTTACTGCCTTTTCAACCAAACTGTGAGGAGGATTAGTAAGAGAGCACCATTTCAAAAATCTTTGTTTGGAACCCTGTGTTTTACAACCATGTCACTCAGCCAAATGAAAGCCCCAGCACGACTGTGGTTTTATCCACTTAATGCATCATCACTACCTACTGAGCAAGACCCAAACTGAACCAGGGGAGCACCACAAACTACCCAAGCCACAGACAGGCTAATGGATTTCCTACTGAATACCCCACCAATTGCCATTCCTTAAGGAGGAATAAGAAAGGTAATTATCGCTCTTGTTAAGAAAATAATTCCATGGACTAGCACAGAGATAAAGAAGGCATTACTATCTTTCCAAACATAAACTAACCCTGTACAGTCTTTAGTGGCCCAAACCACCACCCTAGAAGTGATAACAAGCGCATTCTGAAACCTTCGGTTTCCAACAAAACATAAGGTACTGATCTGCTATCACCATTCTCCTACAAAAATTAAAAGCTCTTATTTCCATTTAGCTGCTACTTAAGATTTATAAAAGCTTCATTTTTCATTTCATTCTCTTAACTTGAGTCCTCACAGAGCACGCTTTCTTCATCACAGATTGCCAATTTTGGGTACGTTAAAAATCCCATCAAGTTGCACTTATATGATGTGACAATTAACTTTTAATGATGGATAAAAGGGGTAGATGCTTAAAGTCATTTTGCATTCTATTACTGTACCCATCTAATAAAGAAAAGCTCTTTTATAAAGGTCAGAAATTTTTCTTATTTAATCAAACTCTAAAAGACAGACTAACTTTGAAAATATATTAAATTGGTTGGGCTAAGAGATATGTAAAGCCTTTTGTCAATAAACTGCAGAGGTAAAGAAATGTCTCTATAATCTATTCTCTTAATTTCTATTACTTTTTTAAACATTTTATTTCTTACAAAGATGGGGTTTCGCTATGTTGGCCAGGCTGGTCTTGAACTCCTGGCTTCAAGTGATCTGCCCGCCTTGGCCTCCCCAAAGTGCTGGGATTACAGGTGTTAGCCACTGTGCCAAGCTTTTACAATTTTTAAAGTAACGATTTCACAAATAACTAGCATTTTACATTCAATAAATATATAATATGTATAGGTTTCCAGATTGATGTTTTAACAACTGATGTCTAAAGACATAATTTCCTAGGATATAACTGCCTGTAGGGTCTCTGTATCCATCTGTGCAAGTCATGCTATGCATAACCCTAAGAGATGTCGTTCACATCAGCAAGCATAGAACTGTATCTTTGTGATGACAATTCAAAACAGAGTAAAGTGTTTTGTTCTAACAATATCAATCTATTATGAGAATTTTCCAACACTTAGAAATAAAGTATCACAAAAAGGGGCAACTTTTTTCTCATTTACACAAAGGAGCAGAATAGAGTAGCAGCTGCCCAGATTACCTGGCTAGTATTTTCTGGAAGTTCAGGGCTGGATGATGGTCATTCCCCAGGTGAACTCCCAGGAGCAGAACTCTGATAAGGCATACCGAGCTTCCTCCCTGAACTGCAGGACACAGGATATTTTCTCCCAAATAGGACTTACAAATATATTAACCTTGAAAATATTATCTGGAATTTTAACTCACTAATGTTTAGTCTGCATACATGTGAATGGATTCAGTCTGAGTGACAAGTTATGTGGTCGCAATATTTCACTACAGTAGTTTCTTAATACAGCCACCATGAGGCGTCGCAGTACACAAACCGGTTAAATGACTCTTTCACAACTAAATCTGTTATGGCTTTACAAACTTCTTTTCTTTTGATCAACAGCTATGAGCGGTTTATGCTTTCATGGACAGAACAAAATCTAACAGCCCTGGAATGGCTTTTAAAGGCTCTTTTGCTTAAGATTAGGATGAGCTGTTGTGAGGCTGGAATGGTTTTCCCTAAAATCAGAATGTAATAAACTTAGGGCATCTGATAAACTGGTATGCCATTTTACAATGTGTTATTGTTTTGCAAATTCTTGCTCTGTTTTCACAGGACACAGGGAACTAAACCAAAGCCATGTACAATTTATTATGTTACCTACTAAACGCATGCTAGACCACTAAATAAAGTAGAACTAATAACATAATAAAATAACTTCAAAGCTGATATGTATAATGTATTATCTATAGGTTCATTCTAACAATACATTTTTGTTTCCTTAATTTTTTAACCATTTATAAACAATAACAACAAATTGTTCACATATTCCTGCTGTGAAGATGACACATCAATTGGCTAAAAATGTTTTTTACATCATTTTGGAGCTAAACAGATTTCTACAGCAAAACACCAAGCCAGAAGTCTTATATCTCAGTTCCAGCTCTGCCACTCAAATGGCCTCGGTCCTATTTTCCTTAATCTGGGCCTTGCTTTCTTCAAATTTATAATGATAGATTATAAAACTCCAAGATCATCTGTGGTATCCCTTTTAAAGCTAAAATATTATTCTCACTGGACTTTAGTTATTTGAATCCAAACCTATTTTCTTTTTTATATTATGACACGATGTTCACTTTTTAATCACAGGTATTTCATCTCAATATAACACTAATTTTTTTTAACTTTAGAAGTTTACCCTATGTTTAGAATAAGTCAAGAAATAAATTCCTGAGGAGCAACTGTGTGTATGACAACTGGCTTAACAATGCAAAAACACAAATAGAGAAAAAGCTCTTTTCCTCTGGGCTGGAAAGCCATGCCTTAAGCCACAGGCATAACAAATTCAATGGGAGCACAGATTGGTCCATGCATTGTAGAGTGGTATGCATGCCATGTGGGAAGCATAGGAGGCAGGATGGGGGCGTGAGTGATTATGAGCATGGCCTCCAGCAGACAGAATGAAATGGGATGGAATGCCAGCAACACGATTTACCAGAAGAATGACCTTGGGCAAGCTGCCGAGCCTCTGAGACTCAGTACCCTCATCTAAAGTAGAGATAATAGTTCCTACTTCACCGGTTGTTGCATGGTAAAAAAGAGGGTGGGAAAACTAAATTCATAGTTTACATCACTGCTTAAAAACAGGATGAAGATGAACTCTGCTGAACTATCTTTAGGACTTTTGTTTTCATACTCCACTTTATATGAAAAACCAAACTACAGAAAGTTCATAGTTTCTAACCACTACCATCCCTATATGCTCTCTTCAATAAACATATGCTGTTTTTTCAAATTGCAATTCTTCAACAAACCTCTTTTTAGCCATTAATATTGCACTATGTACCAAAGTTAGTATATTCAAATACAAATTATGAAAATTCAGTTGAAGTAATGAGACTCTATAGAAATAAACATTCTAAAATAAACTGCTTTTGTGTCAAATCTTAAATCTTTTAAATAAAAAAAAGTACTGAAATTCTAACATAATCAATCTTCTATCATTCCCCCACAGTGTAATAACGACTAGACCTTTTCACTCTTGGGGAACTTTAAGATAAGGTTCTAACAAATAAAAACCTTTCTATTATATAAAATATTAATTGAATAATTGATCCTGAAATAACTTGTAGATAGAAGTATCTTCTCTTTTATAGTTGGCAGAGGTTCTCCTACTGGCCTCTGGAACCTCCTCTTCTACAGAGTGCCAAACTAAAAAGCATTTTTAGTTTAAAAAGAAAAACTAGCCAGTTATGGTGGCAAACACCTGTAACCTAGTTGCTTGGGAGGCTGAGGCAGGAGGATCACTTGAGCCCAGGAGTTAGAGGCTGCAGTGAGCTATAATCACACCAATGCACTCCAGCCTGGGTGACAGTGACAGACTCCATCTCTTAAAAACAAACAAACAAACAACAACAACAACAAAAATACTTATAGAATTTGCCTCTACTTCTTTAAAAACATCAGTTAATATCAAGTTACAATATGAACGTGTTACAGAAATGGAAATAGCTCAGGTATCTCAATATCAAATCATATTTTCTAATTAATTTTCACTGTAACTTCAGAAATATGTCTTATGGGGGTGAGCTAACATCCAAACATAATCCAAATCTCACTCTCCAAACATAATCCAAATCTCACTCACAAATCCCAATATTCACCTAAAAGTTCATTCTTTGTCAGTATGTGGTCCCTATACATTTAATTTGCCATCACAAGTTGTGAAAAAAGTTAAGTCAAATGGACAGTCTTTCCACATAATTTTAGTACACTAAATGCACAAATAAATTTAAGTACACCTAACATTTAAGGCCTTAAATAGACCTTAACTAATATTTTGTAGCTCACAAGTCTACAAAATTATCACTAGATTTTCTTCACCATTGCTATTTCAAATATTTATAATATCTTATCAGGTTGAAATTAAGTAAAAGAAAAAAAATTTTAACTCAAAAAGATAAATTTTGCACTGCACAGGGGACAGCTCTCTAGAGGAATGGCCAGAATATATGAGTGCTGATCGCAGGGGAGCCACTGCTAACTCAATATCCTAGGTCAAGCCACTTAACAACTTTGAGCCTGTTCCTTCATCTGTAAAATGGGAATAATGACACCTTACTACCTACCTCAAAGCATGGTTATAAAGAGCAAACAACGTAACATCAGTGAAATCATAATGTAAAGTCTAAGTTGCAATAACAAGTGTAAGATATTATTACTACATCTCTTTAAGGGTAAAAGACTTGTAATAAAGAATCGATGACTTAACAGGATGAGAGCAAAGAAACACTGCTTGATAATGACCAGTGGTCTCCAAAGTGAGCTTCTCATACACCAAAAACATGAACAAGACAGTCCACTTGGAGTGAGAGACTTAACTGTTCGAGCATTTATCTGGGGACCATGCTGAACATGCAGAAGGGCTCCCGAAAGAAACTTTTATTCAACTCTAGGAAGCTTGGGCAGACTAGGCTGTCTTTGTAACGGCAAAAGGGAACTTCCTACATTGAACAGACATCAGAAATGCAAATTAGAGTATTGTAATTTATGAATTGTGAAGATGTGAAACTGCTTTAAATAAACATGTCCCATAGACATGGGGTATTTGTCTCGGGGATGGGGAAAAGGGGGTATCTGTCTTGATCAGTGCATCGGAGCCAAAGAACCGTGCCTTCATGTGGCCAACCTCTAAAGGAGAAAGATGCTGCCCAGAGAGGAAATGTTTGTTCTCCCCAACTCTGATGACGCTCAAGTAAATGCATGACAGATTTATTTTATGACCATAAAATAAGAATTTTTACCATCATTTTAAAAAGGAAGTCTGAGTAAGAAAATTCCCAATAGAGGAGAGAAAACAAACTATCTTGTTTTATTTATTTATAAATACGTTCAGTACTAATTGTAATACTATAGGTTGGGGTGATCCAAGACAAATCCCAACTTTAGTGATGAGGGAAGAAGGAACAGGATAGCAGCATATATGAAATAATTCAATCATAAACTCCACATTCCTGATGGATAGTATGTAAATAAAAGCATGTTAATAGCAACCTTTAAATAAGTATACACATAATGTGATTTGGCAGTTTTGGTGGCTAGAGTACCTCTATACTGGCAATACTTCCAGGGCTTAAAATCATTACCTGTAGGTAATGGTCTGGAATTATGACATAATTCCAGAATCACTGGCTTTGCTTCATTCAAAGCAGGATTAATTTTCAAGCCTCTGATCTTGATGCTGATCCATTCGGGTAGACTCGGGGCCTCCTATACCCAGTACACAGTATTAATATAAAACAGAGTAATTCAATTCAACAAAAAATTTATTAGACAACTACCATACTGCATCCTAGGACTTGAGATACAAAGATGAGTATGATCCAGATCTTATTGCTTAAGACAGTCACAGCTTTTGCTTTAAGATATGAGGTCACCAAAGCCATTCCTCAGAAATGTTCTTGCTAACACTTTGACCCCTGTGGGCTGTATCTTTCTGCCTACCCATAGCTAATCTATCTCTATATGCTGTCCTGCTTTAGGGGAGCTTCTAGAATTTAACTTTTCATGTCTATAAATCTATGGCCTCTGCCAGATCCCTTATGCTGAACTACACACTGTCCAACTAACATTTCCTGAGTCCCTACTATGTAGCAGGTACTTTTATAGGTAGGGAAAATAAAAGAGTAAACAAAACTTGTCCCAATTCTTACCAGATCCTTCACGCTGAGCTAGACTGTTCCCATCCCTATCAACCAGTCAAATTCTACATACTAATTTAATAGTTTTTGTTGCCCTTCTACCGTGTCCTACATGCTAGAAATAAAGCAGTGAACAAAACAAAGTCCCTGATGTCATGAAATTTACCTAAATTTTGTGTGACACTGCTCAATAATAACCAGTGGTCTCCAAAGTGAGATTCTCGTAGACCAAAAACATGAACAAGATAGTCCACTTGGAGTGAGAGGAAAACACTAAATTTTTATTTATATTCAATTTATCTTTTTCAATTTCTAAACTATTTATATTTTGTTATACACATACTATATTAACAGCCCAGTATATGTAATTTATAAAGAAATGTATATGCAACAAGGAATACATGCTCAAATTCTTTTACTGAGGGGAACAGCACTTTAAAAGTCTGGCAGATCATTGACTTGAATAATCACACATTTGGGGTGAGGTGTCTGGCGTAGGTGAGGTTAGCCTGGGCCCTCCACTGGGTCTGCTTTCTCTCTGATAGATTAAGTAAGCATTTTGCAAGGATTCCTAGATATCTAGCTATACAACCAAAGTTCAAAGTTCAATTCCATCCCAATTTCCCCTCCCTAATCACCCATCACCCTATACTCACCATCCCTTCAACTCAAGGGTATTATGGCATGTTTACTTTCTATTTCACATTTGGTATATGTATGTCACTACTATACCAGGAATAGTCTGAGACCAGAGCTGCTGCCTTTTTATTCTGCAAGCTCCAGAATTCCTAACTCACCTTTACACATTGTGGGTCCTCAATAATTATATGTTCCAAAAAATAAAGATAATACAAACAGTTATGATAAAGGGTGATTTATTGCTTTAATAAACATTGTTCTGTCCAGGTGCAGTGCCTCATACCTGTAATCTCAGCACTTTGAGAGGTCGAGGAAGGAGGATCACTTGAGCCCAGGAGTTGCAGACCAGCCTGGGCAACATGGTGACACCCCATGTCTACAAAAAAAATAAATAAATAATAAAAATTAGCTGGGTGTGGTGGCATGCACCTTTGGTCCCAGCTTGGAAGCTGAGGCCAGAGGATTGCTTGAGCCTAGGAGTTTGAGGCTGCATGAAACTATGATTACACCACTGCACTCTAGCCTGGGTAACAGAGTAAGACTCCACCTCAAAAAAAAAAAAAAAAAGATTATTCCTCTTCACAAAATGATTAGTACTGTGTTCCTGTGATCCTTTTCATAGCTCCCTTATGTATACTTTACTTACCATTGATTACTTAATATAGAGACCTGGGAATATTAAAGCTTCTATCTGTAAAACCAACAGCCACTGCTAATTGAAGATCAATTAAAAATAAATATGAGGCATCTGAAATTATAGCATATCAAAATATATATAGTTCTATTTGAAAAACTAAGTCAAAACTTTTCAGAAAAACATCTATTTAATGAAGAAAAGTACAGATCATCCTAATTCTTAAGAATATACTAGCCTTAAAAGCCATCTAATTGTTTTTGAAATATATAGATCAGAAATGACATATAAGGTCACATTAAAAAAAAAATAAAGAAAAAGAAACAACAACTGATTCATGATCACAGTTCCTTATGCAGTAAACACATCACCATATGTGTGAGACCAGATCCTCAAATACGTAACTTTGTGCTCACATGTGATCCCATTCCTCAAAACTTTTCCAAAAACTATTAAAAACTTGTACGAATTTGCATCACTCATACAGAGATTGTACGAATTTGCATCACTCATACAGAGATTATCTGTAGAAAATTATTAACATAAAAAAACTCTAGTGTATCTTACAACAATCTGAACATGTTCTCTATGTCTAAGCATATATTGCACCCAATGAGATAAGATGCATGTCCACATACAAAACTTTAAAGGAAGTTCTTATTACCATGAAGACCGGTACATAACAAGATCCAAATGGTTGTGCTTCCATGATGTCAAACAGCCCCAAGACAAAGAACGGAAGACAGACTCACAGTTACTATTCCATGTGTCTCTGTTTCCCTTTGCTGCTTTAATGTAAACATTTGGGGTTATTACTGATGTGAACTTATGAAAAAATTCTTCCCAGGTCAGCTTCTTCTTTATGATTTCTCCTATGAATGTAATTGTTTTTAAAGCACACTGGCATCTGGAACACTGAGCACAAACAAAGTTTTTATCTAAACTGGGCTGATGTCCAAAAGTGACCAGACAAATAAGGGCTACAAGTAAAACTGAGTGAAAACACACAAATTCTGAAGTATAACAAACACAAAAGTCATGAATGAAAGACCAGACCTAGATCACTATGCAGAAAAGAGAAGACAGACCAACTTCATGGGTGTTCTCCAGTCCATGGCTTACTAAACCATGAGAGAAGTCACAAGTATAAGCACAGGTTGAAGATATCCTGCAAAACCTAAAAACTGCTTGATGGAAGCACTGGGCATAATTTGTAATCTATTAGTCCTCAAGATAGGAAAACACATTTTCACTTTTTTGGAATCTCATGTTGTGTTACTACTTGGGCTAGAACTCTTATTAATATACTCCCAATTAGTATCAGCTACAGTAGTAATATTTTTATTGGCATGTATTTGGTATCCTGTACATCTAGATCAAACCTACTATCTATTAAGTGTGCTTTTAACATTATTTGGTGTACATGGAATGCTCTTTTAGATGCTATATAACTGAACAATTCCCTTTGGTTCAATCAATCTTGTTGTCATTACATATTGCAATGTTAATAGCAATAAATAAAAGGGAAGTCAAAGACACTTGACTGAAATACAATTTTAACGTAAGTTTAAAGCTTTATCAAAAAAATGTCAGCAGCCTTTGAAAATACCAGAAGCCAAAGGATCAACTACTATTTAAATAAAAATAAAATTATAGTAAGAAGCCTGATTTTTAAAAATTCACTATATTGCTTAGGCCAAATTAGTTTCACAAACTTAATGGGCAACCATAATGCCACAGAAAGAAACTTGTCCCATATTTCAACATCTGGCTCCTATGCTGGAATTGGCCAGTTTTTCAGATATTTACTCAGCAATATTTTATACCATATCTATTAAAACAGCACAGATTAATTTATATGATAGATATTTATATCTACTAGCCTTTTCCAGCCAGTGAAACATGTTTGCTTTGAGGACAAGGGTTAGTCCACATTCATCTTTATATCTGCGAAGTCTAGGTCAAGCACTAACATTCTTTAGGCACTCAATCGATGAATGTTGAAAAAATTGGTAATAGTTTCTGCTACCCCAGCCTCACCAGCACTTGACCTAATTATTTAATTTGGAAAATGTTCTTCAAATATCACCCAAAAAAAACAACAAGCAGAAAGAAAGGTGTTAAATGACATAAAGTTTAATTTCAGTTTACCAATGTGAATGGTGTTTTTTATGGGGGAATGAAACACGACAAACTGAAGACCAGCATCTTTGTTTGGTAAAGCGTTGTACCGCTAAAACAATGCAAGAAGAGCAAACTCTTAGTAAGATCATCAACCACAAAAGCTACTTTGCTAAAATAGACATCCTATTTCCATGTTTCATGGATCAGGGAAAAAGAAAAGACAGTTAAAAAAAAAAAAAAAGACAAACTTAATCTTCTATATCTCAATTAGGCTCTGACTGCTGGATTTACAAAGATCAAAGATTTTAATTTCAGATGAATAGTGCTTTTAGTACAAAAATTCATGTTATGCTGTATTTTATAAATGTTTTGCTACTTCTACACAAAAGTGTAATTTATGAAATCTTTTCCACTTAGCATAGCAGAAATAAGTTCTTTACGTAAAATAAAAAGCACCGTTAAATCACTTCCTAAACTGATGAATTAGAACTGCTGACTGACCCTATATCTGATTCATGTTTGATCAGGCACTCTGAAGTGAAGGCCATGAATCTGCTTATTAATTTTTCCACTAATATGAAACTACCTTTCAAAGCAAATGTCAGAACTAACCATTTTATAACACTATCCATGTTATACTGTTCATTTCTTTAGTAAAATATATTCACCAATTAAGTATTAAAAAGTACAGAGCACAGGCTGGGCATGGTGGCTCATGCCTGTAATCTAGCACTTTGGGAGGCTGAGGCAGGCAGATCACTTGAGGCAGAGTTGAAGACCTGCCTGGCCAACACGACAAAACCTTGTCTGTACTAAAAATACTAATACAAAAATTAGGCAGGCGTGGTGGCCCCCACCTGTAATCTCAAGCACGAGAATAGCTTGAACCCAGAAGGCAGAGGTTGCAGTGAGCAGAGATCATGCCACTACACTCCAGCCTGGGCAACAATGTGAGACTCTACCTCAAAAAAAACAAAACAAAACAAAAAAAAACAACCAGAGCACAAATGTCATGGAATATTCAGCTAAGAAAACTCAACTTCTCATGAAAGTACAAATCATTTCTACTGATATACCAGAAGAATTAATAAATATTAAAAATAACAGCTGCCATAGACATTTCTATACTCGATATACCAACTAGAAAGAAAGCTGACTAAACATCATACACTAAATTTATAAACAAAGGGTTAGTCTTTGACAATGATCTTACAGATGAAAATGTACAAGCCCCATGTCAAAAAAGTTTTCACTAACTTTCCTTAGAAGTGATAAAGTACAGAGTTTCAACCTTATCACTTGAAAATGAGTACTTCTCTTCTGGGAGAAAAAAACTGGGGAGCATGCTTAGCTAGAAGTTGTCCCAAACCTTTCATTTTTAACTTCTTGGGAGGAATTTGGCCCTTACAGCAGGTAAATACAGAAAAAGCCTCAGGAGATTGTGGCACTGCAGACAGGCAGTCTAAGCCTGGCATGATCTCTTACTAGCTGTGTGACCTCAGACAAGTTATTCAACCGGAGACTTAGTTGCTTGTCATTAATATCAGGTATTTCTCATCAGAAAGATGTTGTGAAAAATTAAGTATTAAAAACAAAACTGTGCCTCATACAGCAGCCCTTAGTGTAGATTATCTTTCTCCTTTCCTCCCAGTGTAAAATACTATGTGGGAAACTTCTAAAGACTGCATTCAGCTTTTCTGAAGTTTAAATGCAATTGTGTAGTCTTTCTATCAACCTAAAACTGAAAATGTTTGGATAAGGAATTTATTTCCATTATTTCATAAAAACAACCGGTGCCTTTATTTAACATAGCCCTGCTAAAGGTTACTTACAATCCCTTCCTAATCGACACTTTTATATGTAAGGGATATGTTTAAGTCTCAAGCTCATTTATCAATAATTTTTCACATGGGCAGTGATAAATATCAAAAAGACGCAAAAACTACAAATTGATCTTTAAACTCAAACAAACGTGTTTTAAAAAAGGAAATGTCAACTCCATATTCACATTTTAAAATATTTGTATGCAGTATCACAGATGCACATTATCAAATATAATAGACTGAGAGAGAAAAAAAAGAGGTAAGAAAGAAGAGAAAGAAAGGACGGAGAAAAAGGAAGGAAGGGGAAACCTGGGAGGGAAGAAATAAAGTGATAATTTCAGTAACTCAAAAGATAATCAAAGTCTGACAGCTGGATGTAAAGAATTATTTTCTCATTTTGTTCCATGCTCCACCACCTTCCCTTTGCAGTCCATGAGAACTCTACACTTGGGTGAGTTTTGAGAGGTGCACTGAAAGCTGAAAAACAAGTCAGCATTTTTAATATTAAAAGAATCAGCATTGCTAATAAGAATCCCTCTGAATTACTGAATCTGTGGCTTTTCTACACCAAGGAATGTAGTCATGTAAATAAATAATGAAAGTCCTATCAATAAACAATTCTTTAGCATTAACAGTTTCAGTCTGTATCAAATGAAGACTGATTTAAGTCTTACCATAGCAAACCAGATAAAGCTATTATTTTATTTCTAGAGTGTCATATAGACTCTTCCCCATGACATATTTTTCATTTTTCTAAAGTAGTTTTAGAGGAAATTAAAAGGCAAGATCTGAACATTTCATAATTATTATTGAAAATAAAAGTATCTAGAACCTGTATAAAACAATATAACCTGAAAACATCCTTACCTGAGAACAGACTAAATTACAGAAAACACTTTCTATTTTTATTTTCCTGATAGATGGGGGAAAAAAACATGTGCAGGTGGCAATATAATAAAGGAAATATAACCTCTAGTAACAGTAAACAATTAATGAAAGTAGCCGGAATTTCATTCAACATTACATAGGAAACATTCAACACAGTAGGTTTCAAATGTTATGCCGGTTTTAGTGTGTGTCTGTTTAATAAAACTAAAACAACAACAAAGGAATCATTGCGTCAAAATGGAATATAAGAGGTTCAATGAAATGTGAACTAACCAGGTTCTGCGTGGGTTTAAGCTTTCCTTACCCAGAAGGCTTTCACTTGGCTCAACTTAGATGGTACAAATGATGTCAATGACTACCATTTTACTTACCTGACTTTATATCCTCTTATGCCTTACACCCGTACATTTGGAACCACAGGGTTTCAGCAGACAAGTCTGACTGAGGTAATATATAATGTTAAAAAATCTTCCATGATTTGCTAGCTTGTAAGGAACTTAAATTGTTCAATGATTAGTGATCAAAGTTAGCAAAGTAATTTTTCACTGGGTTAAGTGGTTAGGAATATCAGAGAATTTCACTCTACCAACCAAGGAAGTTAATGCAATAGGACCACAATCCCTTATTTAAAACCCTTAGGTTCCAATATGCTTCAGGATTTAGATTTTTGTGGGGTTTAAAAAGGCAAAATGGTACATATAGCACATATTACATAACATTCCTAGAGAGATCTAGGATAATTCTTCACAATTAATCGATACTATTATTTCCAGCAAAATATGTGAATATTTTAAGAGGGCTTAAAAGCTACTTTAAACAACTGCATGACAGTCTCGGTTAGGTTTTGCTACCAAATGAGTTTTGACGCCACACTTTTGAAGGAGAAAAAACCTTTTTGTTTGTGAATCCATTTCCAATACTATTACGCCACACTTTTGAAGGAGAAAAAAACTTTTTGTTTGTGAATCCATTTCCAATATTATTACATCAAAGTACAAAGGCGTTTTCAAAATACACAGAGCTTATTAACTTACCAGAATCAAAAACGTATGCCAAATTAAAATTTAGCAAAGTGGGAAGATGTTCCTGGCAGATATAACCTTAAAAATTAGGAAATGTCAAAGTCACTTAATTTTAATTTATTCAAATAAATTTAATGATTGTTGAGACTACTTACACAAATGTTTGTGTCAGAGTCAACATATATTTGAATAAGACAGTACTGCTTGAACACCCTGATATCTGTGGTCTTCTGTACTTTCTTTACATTTCCCTAGGTTTTGGTTTTCACATTGTTTGAGATTTCAGGGATTTGCCATATTTCCCATTTATCTTTTCCTTAGCTTGCCCTTCTTTTCAAGTGCCTATTTTGTGCAACACAATTTTGCGCCATGTGCTGCACTACATATGTAACACTTCTCAATCTCCATGCCTTGACACAAGGATGAGTTTTGTTTATGAGGAGTGCCCCAAGTAATTAGAACAGTTAAAATACCACAGTTTTCCATGTGTATATTAAGTATATTCAAAATTTTCTTTATAACACTATTCTCACTTGCATTTTGATAAGCTTTCTCAATTTCTTTTTAAAGGAGTGGCTTTATCACACTGTGAACCACCTATAAAACCCACAGCATAATTTATCTATGTCTGTTAACCAGGGAAATCATAATGTCCCATACGTAAATGTTGGTCATGTGTTTTTGTTCTGATTCTTTTGAGACACAGTCTTGCTCTTTCACTCAGGCTGGAGTACAGTGGCATGATCACGGCTCCCTGCAGCCTCGACCTGGTGGGCTCAAGTGATCCTCCCGCCTCAGCCTCCGAGTAGCTGAGATTATAGGTATACACCACCATGCCCAGCTAATTTGTTCTTATTTTTAGTAAAGGAAAGGTCTCACTATGTTGCCCAGGCTGCTCTCAATCTCCTAAGCTCAAGCAATCCTCCCTCATCAGCCTCCCAAAGGGCTGGGATTACACATATGTCTTGACGGGTGAAAGTTTGAGAACTGATACTCTAAGACATTCTAGTATCTACCTGTCACCAGGGAAAATGCCCTGTGCTGACAACTAACTACATTGAATATGAAAAGAGTTTTTCTCTTGTCCGATACTCTGACTTTTTAAAGAGGTGGGAAAATCATTTCCCAAACCTGAAAGAGCACTGTACTTTACTGGGGCATGCCTCAGCTTTGCTTGGCTTTTCTTCTTCTAGTTACTCTTATTATTTCCTTCCCTAACAAATTACTTGTTCAGCACCTCAGGTCTAGTTAAAAACATACCAATGTTTCATGATAACTAGAGGTGAGAATCACTTGGGGGGCGGGGAGGGGAACCTAAAACCGTTGAGAAATTTCAAACAGTGGAGGACGGGATGAGATGAGATATAAGTATGAAAACAGAGACTATATATTGAGTACTGACTGTGAATAAGGGTCCTACATTTATTACTGTCTTTTGTAATCCTGTACTACTGCATGATAAATATTACCATATCCATTATGCACATATGAGAATTAAACTTTAAGGGATGTGAGGTAACAAGCTCAGAGTCCCTCACCTAATAAGCAATAGAGGCAGCCCGAGTGGAACCTAGAGCTCTTTGGTGGTAAAGCCTCTGCTCCTTGTACTGCATCTTCTACTAAGGAAAATCTACTGAGGGTGATGAGGGCTTTCTTAGTATTGCAAACATGCTGACTGAAATACAGCCAAAGAATGGTAAAGATGGAAAGCACTTCATAAGTCAATGAACTTCAGCCCCACATTCAGAGCATGACTCCCATCCAATCTTGAGCCATCTGTCCTTCATGCCAAGGTTTCTCAAAGCCAGTCGGAGGACCTCCCACTTGCTTCAGAATCACCTGCTACACGTGCTAAAATCTAAACTCCGTGGACCCACCCCAGAAACACTGAATAAGAATATCAAAAGATGAGGCCTAGAGACCTCCACTTCTAAGAAGGCTAGCAAGCACTCTAGGTCAGTGTTTTTCAAACTGTAAGTCATGAAATCAATTAAGCAGATAATACCTAGTACTTTTTGTTTAATAAAATGACTTGAAACAGATTGGATTTATAAAGATTAGTTAGGAACACAAAATATCAGAGGGCACTACACTTTGTCCTGTTTCAGTAAACTTATTTCAGTTCTTTTATGTGGAATGGGAAGTTAAAGGTATTTTTTATAATATACCTCAGTCAAAAGTATTTGAGAAATACAGTTGTTATGAATAATTTTTATTCCCATTCTTATTTCCCCTTTAAAGTAAGTTATTGGTCTTTTATTTAATTATTCATATTACAAAAAATGTAAACTTGTATGTTCTTTTTAGGAGTTCAGTTATTCCATTCCAGGATTTTCTGTTTTATTCCCCGAACTTTTCATCCAAGGACCATGTTTAACTGTTGATTTAATTATTTAGTCAACATTTAAAAATATTTCTAATTTTTTAAAATTTCATTCTCATTAATTGTTACTTTGTGGGGTTTTTCTGTGTTTTGTTTTTGAGATAAGAGTCTCACTCTGTTGCCCAGGCTGGAGTGCCGTGGTGCAATCTCACCTCACTGCAACCTCTGCCTCTTGGTTTCAAGGGACTCTCCTGCCTCAGCCTCCTGAGTAGCTGGGATTACAGGTGCCTACCACTACGCCCAGATAATTTTTGTATTTTTAGTAGAGACAAGGTTTCACCATGTTGGCCAAACTGGTATCAAACTCCTGACCTCAGGTGATCCGACCACCTCCACCTCCCAAAGTGATGGAATTAGAGGCATGAGCCACCACACCTAGTCTGTTACTTTGTATTTCATACATACCTTCTCATTATCTGGAGTTACTTCGCTACCTAGATTCTTAAGCTGATTTACATATTTTAACTTACTAAGTTTACATTTTGGTAGGTATATTAATGTTTCAAGGTCTACATTTAATCTTTTAAGTCTTTCATTCTCTCATCTTCTATTTATATACACTTTTAGATGAAATTCTTTACTGGCTTGCCTTCTTTTGCATTCTCTCATGTAATTGGCACTTATTTCAATTCCTTACCTGTTTCCTTGAAAGAAAAAAAAATGAAAACAATCTCCATTAATATATGAGGATTTTCTGGGTATATCTGTACAGTTTTAAAATAATATATTGGCGTTTCAAGGAAATACAATTGCCTTCTAAAGGATAATATCACATACGAATGTTGAGTGAAGCTGTAATCAAAAAGTGCTTTCCACAGGTATGACTTAAAATACAGAAATATCTTCAATTCGACACAGTATGTGATGACTGCCCTTGAGGTAGTACAACACCCAGTGACTGAATGACAGTCCAGAATCTTCAAGCTGGAAGAACCTCCACTCAGTCTCAGTCTTTCCCTTTACCTTTTCCCTTCATAGCAGTGTTTCTCAGTGTAGCTTGAGGACTGCCTGTATCTCATTTCCCTGGGACACATTCTAAAAACAAAGCAGTACGATTACAACGTCTTCAGTGAAGTTGGGTTTGTTTTCCTTTCATAGTGACAAGAAGGAATCTGACTAAAAATACAGGACAGATACCACTCAGGCCCATTTCAAAAGGTACCCTCAGTGGTGAAATGTTAAACAATGAGATGGACTTCAAGCTACAAGTTCAAGAAAAGCATCCTCTTCTTAAGTTAAGCACCTGCTTAAGTTTAAAACTTAAAGCACAAGTATGCCACACTGGTGGTAATGTAATATGTTAAAATTAATCCCTAAATTTAGTAATTTGGAGTACTTGATATAATAATTGTAAACATTTTATGTACTTTTGTGAGATACTAATAATAATTTCAGAAACTTCCTGTGCTACAGCAAAAGGGCACATCTGTAATGAAACTGTTTTCAAAAAGTTTTTTTTTAGTAGTATAAAGCTGTGAAGGCTTTATTATTTCTATTAAAAATTTATAATATAAAAGTAACTGGCATTCATGACAAGATCTACTTAAAAATATAACCCTTGCTTTTGCCCATGTTCTTTATGAAATGTAGTAAAACATATACTGTTAGCATGCTAATGACTAATAATTAGAAATTGTCTGTAATTTTACTGAAAAGTATGACTTAGCTACTGAGTTAGATTTTCATGGGTTGCACAACATTTTCAGACCTATTATTCTTTCCTTAGTTTTACAACATATGGAAAACTTATCAACTACATAGTTACTTACGGCACATGCCAACGGTAATTATATGTGCATCCTTGCTTTCATTCAAAGACACGTTCTAAATTCAATGTCTAAATGAATCTGTTTTAATGGATTAAATATAAAAGTCAGATCTACAAGGTCAAAGGTGCTATATATAAGATTTTCAAAATATGTTAAAAGCACAGCTATCTCAAAAATTCTTAAACCTTAAACTTTTTTAAAAAATGTTGGATACAAAGATAAATATAGATTTTTTTAATGTCTCAAAAATTGCAAATTTTTTAAAATATCTAAGACTCTAGGAAAATATTTTTTCCTAAAACTGTCACAGTACCTCAAAGAGGTAACACTAGGAAACAATATAGATGAGCCACCTTTGCATTTCATTAAATGTGAAATGCAAATTAATGCTTCAGTTTCAGAACCTAACAGAGACACATGGAATAATAAAATGAGAAGTTTGGAAACACTTGGAAACAGAGAAAAAAAACTTCTTTAAATTTTCACTTTGATAAGTAAGCCTCAAATCTAATAAATACATTTTTAGATGCCAATAACTGGCAATTCATTGTCAAAATGACTTTCTTTAGATCACAATGACAAGATTTACACAATCAGAACTACTTCGCTGACTTCAAAGACCAAGACTGTTCTTGAAAATATTGTTTTAATGAAGTAGTCACTTGATATCTCAAAGAAATACAAGTACGTATCAGATGTTTATTCTCAGTATGACTAACTTCCCATATTAATTTTTGAATTGGTCAACTACATTTCCGTGGGGAAATAAGTGATATTAAAAGCTTGCTGCAATGAACAAAATAATGTGCCTAACATGTATAGATGTGGTGTTCTTTAGTAATCAGGAATGCATTTTGAATACTCTGGCCAAAAGTGAAACTTTTCAAACAAGCTTTAAAAATCTCAAAGACAATGAAATCCATGTATTTTAGTGTGCACTAAATTCATCTTACAGAATCTTCTCATTCTGACCACTCCAAATGGCCTGTTATATATGTGACATGTTTTGAGGCCTCTAATTAAACAAACCACCTAATTATCAGCAGTAATGCGATATTTATATTCCATAAAAAAAAGTTTGATGCAAAACTTATACAGATCAGCTAAACTCCTCAATAATATGAAAGCATATTTTGTTACCAAATGGATGCCTCCAGAAAGGTCCAGTCCTCTAACTCAATTGCTCTTTTTTTCTCTTTTCTTTTTGAGAGGGAGTCTCATTCTGTCGCCCAGGCTGGAGTGCAGAGGCACGATCTCGGCTCACTGCAACCTTCCCCTCTCAAGTTCAAGTGATTCTCCTGCCTCAGCCTCCCAGGTAGCTGGAATTACAGATGTGTGCCACCACACCCAGCTAATTTTTGTATTTTCAGTAGAGACAGGGTTTCATCATGTTGGCCAGGCTGGTTTCGAACTTCTGACCTCAGGTGATCTGCCTGCCTCAGTCTCCCAAAGTGCTGGGATTACAGGCGTGAGCCACCGTGGCTGGCCTAACTCAATTCTTCTTAACACTAAGACAACAGTTTTGTTAATGTACACAATATCCCAGCAATCTAGGAAATGCCACAGACGAGGTCTCTAAATTTTCTTTTATGGAAAAACTTAAGTTCAAGTTCATTTTCATTCACAAAATACAATCTATAATTTCACTATGGTAATATTACACAGCATCATAGTTTATTTATATAATTTAGTACTAATTTCCAAACATCAACTCAGAGTACCTGGGATGTTCCTTTACAATGGAGGCGCAAAATTACAAGGTGGTTTTCTGCAGATTGGGCTCACCGTGCTGCTTTCAAATGCTCTATAAACCCTCAGTTCTCACCCACACTGTTACCTCTCACAAATTTTCCGCACACTTACTGTCCCACACATATTTTTCAGATTTTTCCATTTGGGAGTCATATATCTGAAAAAGGCACTTAACAACTTATCTCAAAGTCATTGTTTATGATATTTACAGGCTACCGAATTGTTCCCAATTTCTCCAAACATGTACGTTTTGAAAGAAATGATGATGTTTTGAATCAAACTAGTGCACTAAATGCTAGATTTACTACCCTGCCAACCCCACCTTTCCCTACCCCAAAAGTAACTGTTACAAACACCACAGGTTACTCAAGGAATAGAATTTGAGAGAGTAAGCAAATGTCAGTCACTATAATTAAAGAGGCCTTCTGCACAATGCTTCCTTGGGTTTTTAATAATTCTCTCCACTCATACACTGCGATCCTTCTATAGTATTGTCTAGCATTAAATTTATTAGACCTTCAAAGCTATGTAAAATTTCATTATAAATTAAAATGCCTATTTGAAAATAAGTTTTGAAATGACAATTACTTGTAGGTGAATATGAAAAGAACATTTTAAATTACCTTAATAACCCACAGCTGAATTCTAAACACTAAGAATCATAAACTGACTTACGCTGTGGGAAACTCAGTGAGACAAGGTTTCTGGGGATGCTGTAATTCCAATAAAGTATCTTCCTATGTGAACAAAATCATCCAGCTTCCCTGTATGAAGAGTTTGCATACTTACCCAGGGAGGCAAATGGAAAGTACTCAGGGAGGAAGATGAACTGCGGCAAAGCCTTTGTCATACGATAGTGACCTATAAAGTATCAAATAAAGGTACATCATCAGTATGGTAGGGCTTTACAATAGTACAGTCCCAAGTCCTGTAATATCTACGAAGAAAAGTTACCAAGATCCAGGAGTCCAGCTCCCACTAACCATTCCCCTTTCTCTACCACCCCTCCACTGGAGAACTGTGGGAACAGGAAAGGCAAAGAAGCTCCCTATATTCAAAGGGCAGAGGCTGGGGGGCAGCCCAGCTGGCATTCTAGGGTGTCTCTAGCACTCTCGCTTCCTACTTCCCATATGTATAAAGCAGAAAGTTGATCCATTCTGCAAACGCAAAACCCACACCGAGATCATTCATCAACTTGCACAAGTGATCACCGCCCCCAGGACAAATATACCAGCAACCAAATCACAGGGATCGATGGGCAGCCGGAGCCTCGCCTAGCCTCGCCTAGCCCAGGAGCCGGCGGGAGGTGCCACCAGGGCGGCAGCGGGTCCAGGTATCACAGTCTTTCAGACTTGGGCGGCCACAGCCGTCTCCCAAACACCCAGCCCAGGTCACAGTCCCTTGACAGGAGATCGGAACCGACCGGGGAAACATATTTGCCAAAGCCCACAGCGGCAAGTGCAGGGCCACCAGGTCTGAGAGGTCGGGTGAGGGGAGCTAGGAAACAAGGAGAGAGGAAGAGAGCGAGGGATCCCACCCCGGCTTTGTTGCTGGTCACCATCAAGTTTGCATCTTAGTACAAAATGTCGATCTTAAAGGCTGACAAGACAGAGGCAGAGGCAGAGGGAGAAAGAGAAAGGGAATAGAGTCCATCTTGCTTTGGGAAAGAAGGGGGAGGAAAAAATGAAGTGCAAATACCACACTCCGGGCGTAAAAGTCTGCTAAACACCTTTCCATAACGGAGGAGCAACGAGTGGGGTGTCCCCGTGCCCGTGCCTGATCGAACTGGCGGCGGTCTGGGCAGAAAACGCCTCCCTCTCCTCCTCTTCCTCCTCCTTCCCCTCCTCCTTCTCCCTCTCCTCCTCCTCCTCCCGCGGGCCCCGGCGAAGATCCCGCCGCCACTGCCTCAGCCTCCGCTGCCCCCCAGGGAGGCACCGCCGGCTCCCGGCCCCGCGCTGCCATTCTGGGCTTGGACCGCGCAGCGCAGAGCGCGTGGGGCCGGACTCGGGGTGGCCGCGCGGGGACGTCCGCGCCAGGGACCCCCGCGCCCCTCGGCCACTGGCTGCCTAGAAAAGTCGCTAGAGCAGAGGTGGCGGCGGCGCACAGGGGCGGGAGGGCCGCATGGAGGCCCCCACGCCGCGAGTGGGCAACCCCAGGGGATGGCGAAGAACGTCCCTCTCCGCGCGGGGAAAGTACCCCAGTCCCAGTCAGCCACCCCAGGAACGGCAGCCCCGCTTCCGTGGCCAGGAGAAGAGAACTGGACGTGTCATTAGCAGGACAGGCAATGGTTTCAAAGCCCCAGGCCAATGACCATTAGCAGAGGCAGAGCTCGCCCCGTCCCCATCCCCCACAACCTCCACCCACCTTCCCCTTCGCCCCCCCCCCCACCTCCACCCCACCTCGCGAAACTTTTCAACAAGATCCACCTGGACTAATTTGTCCTCAGACAGTTAAAATATCGACTAGACCCTAAACACCGGGAAGGAAGGGGAATGCAAGCTTTATTTTCCTTCCTACAGAAAGGAAAGCAAAAAATAGCTTCTCTCTCTGTCTCTCCCTCTCCCCCCCCTGTCGTACATGTTGTGTCTTAGCTTTTTGCATCGTTTCGTTTTACCTTCCTCATTTAGCAGAAATGATCGCGGTTATTTCACACATAAACGTGTTCCAGATTCTGGGATTCAGGGTCCTTGTAAATTACAGGACTCGGGTTCGGTCTCAGTTATGTTAAGTTTCATACGATACCAAAAAATAAATAAAAAATAATAATAAATTTCTGAGGGTGAGTGAGCGAGACGAGGTGGAGGAGGAAAAGAAACCTCGAGTCTGATTTCTGTAATTTACTAGCGAGCCGGATCGCAGCAAATAACAGTGTAACACGAGTGTGGCTTAAGAGGGCTGGGGAGCTCCTTCTAGAGGCATCGACCCCATCCCCGGATGAAGGATCTGCAAGTTTTCTGTCATCGAGACCATGCAAAGCCGTAACTTACCTTCAGAAATAAGACTTTAAACGGCCAAGGCCTTCCTCCTCCCCTCCACCACCACCCTCAGCCTCGCTCTCTCCACCTTAAACTTATTGACACAACATAATCCCACATTCAAGCAAAATCCTGACACAGCCTCCCTCCTCCTCTTCCCCCTCCTCTCTTCCCTCCCGTCCTCTCTCTCTCCCTCTCTCTCTGTCTCCCTCTCTCCCCCCCCTTCCCTCCCTCTTCTCTCTCCCCTTCTCCCTCGCCCTCTTCCCCCTCTCCCCCTATTCTTCCTCCAGGCTACTCTGGCACTAAAGCAGCACTTTCTCTACTCGCCGCGCATTTGGGTAGGGGTGGGGGGTGAGAGGGCACTGATCTGCGGGGCCGGAACACCCAAATCCCAACTCTCCAGATGAACGAGCAACTGGGCTGCTGCTCCCGGTCACCAACGCACACGAAACGTTCAATAAATCCACCGAAGGCTGGCTCCTCGTACCTTCCTCCCCTGCCCCGGCTCCGCAGGCCCCACCTCCCCGGCTGCCGAGCCCAGGCAGGGCTCCACGTACTTTCGCCGAGATGAAGTTTGGGGCTCCCCGGGCGGCCACGAGCCGCCCGCCGGCGTGAGGGCTCTGTTGTTGTTTTCCTGGGGCCGCTCCAGCCCGCGCCCCGGCGCCCGTGCCCCTCTCGGGCGGCGCTGCCTGTGCGCCGAGAGGTGCTGGTTGCAAACGCAGCCTGGCACCGGCTGGCCTACTACTCCCCGGCCCGGCCCCCAGCCTCCCGCTCGCAGGGCAATGCCTCCTCGCCCCCCGCCCCCCGGCCCCCGCCGGCGCGGCCGCCGCGACCCTCGCCCCCGACCTCTTCCGACCCAAAGTTTTGGCGGAGGGGGAAAGTGTCCAGGGAGCGGGCCGGCTGGCGGCGGCTCCGGACGCGCGGGGTTCCCTCCGTCTTCCTCAAGTCCACCCTACCGGCTGCCGCCGCCGCCACCGCCGCTCCTGCCGCGGAGTCCTTGGGGCTGCAGCCCGGCGGCTCGCAAGTGAGTAGGAAAACAGAAAGTGAGGGGAGTGCGCCCGGGGAGGGCTGGGGATGGGGGGCGCCTACCTCGCGGGCTCGCTGGGCGTGAGGGCGTGTGTGTGGCTCGCCCTCAGCGGCCAGTCAGGGTTTCTCTATGGGAAAGTGGAGAGGAGCTCGCGGAGCCGCTCTGCCTCCGCTTCACTGTACACTGCTCCACATACAGTACATGCAACCCGGAGAGACTGAAAACACTCATTTTATATAAGGCAGCCTGCCATTGGCCCGCGCCGTGACGGACAGGCCGCGCAGCCAAACAAGAGGCCCGTTACACCCAAACACACGCACACATACACACATTTCACAGAGACACACAAAGATCATCACATTTTCTATTTTCTAATGTTCGGGACCTGTAGACAGTAGGAGAGGACAGGTAGAGAGGCCCAGCAGAGTGGGGTAAAGGGGAAAACCCCTGTCTGCAGCAAGTTGCAAGGCTTGAAACTGGTGTCCTTTTGACTTGGGAGGGTTATGGTAATAAACTACAACTCCACTGGATATGGAAGTGAGGGGGCTTTTTCATCGCTGCCTTTTGGTGCCCCATGGAAGAGGCCTGCGTTGTGTTATGATGTTCCAGTCTGACCCGGCCAAAAAGTGGCCAAGAAAGGCTTTTATCAGCTTGGATTTCTCTTGTCAGTGCGTTAGCTATCACATAGGCCAAAATAGTGCAGATAAGTTTATCAGGACTATAATGCATTGAGGTTGTTAATGCCTCATTCGTAGGTAAATTTAAAAAAAAAAATCAATATAACAACACACAAAGATAATTTTGCTGAAAACGATAAACATCGTGCTGAAATAGCCAAACAACTTTCAGCTGGTCAGAGTACTGCCATCACCTGTGTGGACATGCAAAGGGTGCCATAAGGTAAAATAAGTCATGGAAGATAAGCTATTGACCCTTAGCCTTCAAAAGAGACCTTTTGATGCAATGTATACAAGATTTATATTTTGCATATTATACATAAAAATATATGATTCTTTACATATTTCACATCTCATGAACACTATATGTTGCATGACTTTTGGAGATGATGACTCTCAGGACTGGTCTTTGATTTTTTTTCAACGATGCATCTTCAGCAGATTATATTTGACAGTTCAATATAAAGTCAACAGGTTGGTGGAAAGAAATCAAAGCTGGAAATTAGAAGGAATAAATTGTCGATTAAACTCTTTAACCAGCTGAGCAATCTTGAGCAAGTTACTTAACCTCTCTAATGCTCAGAATTGGTTTTTATTTTTGTTTTAAGATTAAAATAAGCAGCTTTTCCAGATTCCCTTAATTAAATTTTTCTTCAGCATCTACTATGTGCCAGACATTATCTTAGGCCTAGATATTTTCTTAGGGTTCCTCCTGTTTTAAGAGCCGGTGAATTATTCTTAAATACAAACATTTTAGAGATTACATAAACACTACAATTTTATGGCCTAGGTATGTAGCTTTAAAACTTAAAGGAGACCTGAATAAGAGAACTTATTTCAATTCCCCTTATATTTCCTTGATGCCATCTTAAGGTTTTTCTCTCGCATCCATAAAGTTGTTAAAAGAGTGTGTGTGTACATGTGAGCACTCCTGTGTAAGAGGGAGAAAGAGAAACAAAATCAGAGAAAAGTTTAAGAAGTTCAGAAAACAAAGTGGCATTTAGAAAAATGATGTTTATTTTTTAAGAAAAATCATTTGTAAAAGGAAACATATATAAAAATCACAGCATTTTATTTTTTTTAATTTTATTTACTTTTATTTTTTGAGATGGAGTCTCGCTCTGTCGCCCAGGCTGGAATGCAGTGACATGATCTCAGCTCATTGCAACCTCCACCTCCCAGATTCAAGAGATTTTCCTGCCTCAGCCTCCCGATTAGCTAATGCTCATCTAATTTTTGTGTTTTTGTAGAGACCGGATTTCACCATGATGGCCAGGCTGGTCTCGAACTCCTGACCTCAGGTGATCCATCTGCCTCGGCCTCCCAAAGTGCTGGAATTACAGGCATGAGCCATGGAGCCCACCCAATCACAACATTTTACACAGATAATATCAAAGGTTATATTAACGGCAGTTTCCTTTAGTTGACAGAAGGAACAAAATGTTCTTTATCCACACTACACTGCTCTGAGGACAGTGCTAAGTATTATTATCTCTAGTTTACCCATAAGAGAAATGAGTCAGGGACAAATTATATAGCCTGCTCCATATTGCACAGAATGACAATGAAGAAGGAACTTAAACCTAGGACGTTTAATACCGAACACAGGTTTTAAGTAATTTGACAACAGTTCCCTCCAAATACGAGCTTCAGAGACAAGAGGGAATTGGAAGGAAAACCAAAAAATGTTTTTGGTATTTCATTGTTGCTCCTTTGTGAAAAGGAAAAAAAGTCACCAGGAGTTGCTGTATTTAATTGCAGAGTGAAGTGTTGGGCATTATTTGGTAGTAGAAGTATTTTCTGAAAAATAGAAAAGACCAGCCTACTCCCCACTCTTGTTCCCAACCTCCAACCATAAAACATTCTTCATATTTTTATGGTTACAAGATATTTTTGTTGAATTACACTTAGCTTAGCAGAAGTATTTAGAGCTACGATCTTCAAACTTTTAGATCACACATTGCTATCAGTAAAATCTTTGAGCATGTATAGTTATTTATGTACACATTAAAAATTCTAAAAATTCACCACTGGGCCAGGCATCGTGGCTCATACCTATAATCCCAGCACTTTGGAAGGCCAAGGCAGGAGGATTGCTTGAGGCTAGGAGTTCAAGACCAGAAGTCTGAGATCAGCCTGGTCAAGATAGAGAGACACTATGTCTACCAAAAATTAAAAAAAATGGACCATTGCATAGATATATTATTATTATAAATCATATATTGACAAAAACAAAATTTAAAAGTGTGAGGTAAAAAATAAATAAGAGTTTAATTTCTTCCATAGTCCATGGAAGTATGGATTCTAATGTAGAGTCTTAGCACATGCCCCAGGACTTTGTACTCCAATTTGGACTCCTCTGACAGTGAAAGGTACTAACTGACCACGACTGATACAGAAGAGCATAAAATGTATGTTGGTGACATTCTGTAAGTCATTACTGCTACTAGAAAATTGGTAGGTCCACAGGGCCTTCACATTAAGAGAATGATATTTTTATTAACACATAATATATATTGGTAGTGTATTTCCATTGGGCATCATGTTCCAGTATAAGCCATTTTTCAATGTTCTTTGGCAGAATATTTATTGAGAGGGTTCTATGTGCTCTTGTGCATGTCAGATGCCAGAAAAAGAAAGTTGCCTGTTCCTAGGAGAAGGGATAAAATAGAATTCCATTCTCCTGTGTGACCAGTAGGGCCTCACTGCTAAGTAAGGAAAGGAGGTGTAGAGCTAACTTTAATGTAGTATTTTACCATTTTGGAAGTACTTTTAAAATGTTTATTACCTCATTTGAGAATAAATGTCGAGAAAATTTAAATGCTAGTTATGCTCAAAATTTAAAATATAATCAGGAAAAATCATGGCTTTCATAGAGTTTACTTAATTTTTATAATGTAGGTTCATGAAAATAAAAACAATGGTTGGTTACTTGGGCAAAATGGCATTACAAAGAGATGACCGCTTTCTCTTCTTGTTTTCATGTTTGATGACCAATCACAGACTAAACTCACATGATTATCATATTTCTCCTTCTTGTAGCTTTGATTGTCTGTTTTCTATGTTTTATTTTATATGGGCCATTTTTCGTGACATAAAATAATATTGAAAAAGTAAATTTAAGTGTGTGTTTAAATGTGTATAAATAAATGTATATATTGTTCAAATATATGTCTATACATAACAACTTATTTCCTTATTCATGTATGACTTCTTGATACAATCCTAGTTCAAATCTTGATTTTGCACTTTCTAGTTGGATAAGCTTGGAAAAATCCTTTAATTACTCTGACTCAGTTTTCTTGCTTGTTAAATGGGAATAATCATAATTGAAAAAATACATATAAAATGCATCAGCCTGGAACATGCTAAATGTTCAATCAGTATTATTTGTGTTTATCTTTCCACACAGACAAACCAATGGCAGATACTTAACAGAAAGTTTTCTAAGACTTAACTATCGTATCAAATGGAGTTTATGGAACCTGTTACAACTTACTTGCCCAGTGTTTGCAATTTCCTTTTAGCCTACACTCTACCAACTCCACCATCTCTGCACATAAAAGAGATGTCAGCCTGATCCCAGGATAAAGCAAACATCTTATTGGGTGGGCATTATTAAGCACCTAAAAAAGCACACTTGTAATAAGTCACTCTTTGAAATAGGCTTTGTTTTGTGCACTGAAACTTCAGATAGTTACAATGATGAGGGTCTGCCTTACATAACAATTTGTGACTTGTACTTGACCTTGCTAAGCTTCAATGTTTTTTCTCTTTCTATAGGAAAAAATAAAATAGGGAAAATCATACCTTTCTCCTCAGGCCAATGCAAAAGCAGTAGAAATAAGAGCTTGGATAGGTGGTCCACTTCTTAGCACCAATGCAGAAATTCGTAATCTTGAACAGAACCAGCTTCTCTTGTGTCGCAGAAGATTTGAGCATAAGAAAGAAAGAGGAGAATACCCTTCTTTCCCAGGGTGATTCTTGGGGCCAAACATCTTTGAATTCCCACTGTCCTGTGATCTTTCATGGCATTTTATCTATATTGTTCTTAAGGCATACAAATATCTTGCTTTGCATTACATTATGTATGTATTGGTAGAGCTCTCTATTTGATGGCAAACAACGTGAAGAAAATGTTCAAGGTTTTGTTTTCCAACAGTGCTAGAATAGTAACTAATAAATTGCCTAACATGTAGCAGTAACAAAAAAGATTTGTAAAATAAATGAAGATGAGAAAAAACAAAAATATCATAAATTCTAAGGAAGCTCAGAGAGAATCCAAGGATAAGAGAAGTGTCAGAAGAGGTTGGGGGTCCCAGATATATGGTAAATAGAACTTACATTATAGACATCGTAAATTATACTTGCATATTGTTTTAATTTTCTGAAGTACTTTTACATGAGACAGCCTAGTATACCCACTAAAATCCAGATGAGGTAGGTGAGATAAATAGAGAGACCTTCTTTTTAAAATGAAAAAAAAAAAAAAAAAAAACTTGAAGCAAGGAAAGATTAAATGAGTCCTTTAATATTATAAAGCTGGTAACAGAGGTGGGTTAATAAAAAGGGCCTAGACTCCTCATTCTGGAAGCTGTCTGCCCTTTTTTAGAGGAAGGAAGAGGGGAGTGACCAGGGAGACACTTAAGGATCATACTATAAAAATAGGTCTCTAAGTAGACAATGATTTTACAGTAATGGAGTTGATCATCAAATCAGTATGCTGCAGCATTAGCAGAGAGGTCCTTCTAGGCACCCCATTAGCAGCCTCAACAACATCCCCAGCAAGGAACTTCTGCTATGACACATCCAGATCCTGGGAACTCCCTTCTTGCCAAGACAGTCTATTTCATCTTCTGACAGTCTTGACCACTACAAAGTTCTTTCTGATATTTTAACATCATTTCTCTCCTTTTAAGTTTCACATTGCTTCTTTTTCTACCCCCTTGAGACCACAAAAAAGCCCTAATCCCTCTTCCATGTGGCACTAGATGTATATATCTGTACGAAGACAGCTAGCATGACTGCCCCCTGACTTGAGTTGTACCTTTTCTAAGCTAATAGTACCAGTTCCTTAAGACTTTCTTCCTAGGGACCATTGTTGATTCTTGGTCTCCTCTCAAACCCTGCCTATTGTCTTTGTGGATATGCTCCTTGATGTGTGATGTACAAAGCAGGTGGGAGCTGAGGCAGTGTGCAGAACAGCATGACCATGGCTCCTTGATACAATATTTCTATTAATGCAGCTTGAGATAGAGCTTGTTTTTTGGCAGTCATTTTGTTACAAATCACTCTGCTGGCCTATATTGTGCTTATTCTAAAAAAAAAGAAGGAAAAGTTTTTAAAATGTGGGCTGCTAAGCTGTGTCTCCTCCACTGTGTATTGTATCATTTATTTGGAAGATACTGAGGCATAAGCCTTTTTAACCTTGGTATTGTACAGTGATTAAGAGCTGAGTTTTTGGAGTGATACCAAGATGGGTTAGTATCTTGGATCCAACACTTACTAACTTTGCAAACCTGGACAAATTATGTAACTTCCCTTTGCTTCAGTTCCTTGTGTAAAAAAAGAGATGATAATAATGTACCTTATAAGGTTATTATAAGAATTAAATAATATATGTAAAATACCTAAAACAGTGCTTGTCCCGTAGGAAGCACTCAATAGACAGTAGGGTTTGTTTTTCTTTTTCTTTTTTTTTTAAGCCAATGAGATTCAGCCCATAATTCCACTTTGCCAACATCTTTTTGTATGCGATCATTTTATTCAACACATTTGCTATTGATCTCAGCATCTTGGTTCATTCACAAATTTCATGGCTTCTTTACATTTTTCCAAGTAGTTTTTAATAGCATTGTCCAAGGCAGAATAAAAAAGTACTCACTTCCCAATAGGTTAACATTAATCCATTAATCAGCACTCTTATTGCCACAATTGTTGAGCCATGATAGAGTCACCTATTTTCACCTAAATTTTTGTTATTTAACCCTAAAGAAATTTATAGACAGTATAATGTAGCGACCATGTAGGAGCTTTATTACAACTTAATATGTTATTATACTGCCTCAGATTCGTTTATAAGAAATAAGACATCACACATTCAGTTGAAATCACCTTCCCTGGTCTGATCCTCTTCTACTTCTCTCCAGAGGTGTCCATTACTGTGTAATTTCACTCTCATCCTACCCATATTTTTTGCAGCTCATTTATGAAAATACCTGATGTAGCTTTATCAAAAAGGGTTTATAAAATTTGTATTTACTAATGTTATCAGAGAGCTCTTTGCTAAGTGGAGTATTTAACAATGCTGGTTAATTAAACTGAAAAAAAAAAAAAGGAATTATAGAAGGATATGGGATAGTACCTGGAAATGAAGAAGCTGGAGAACGAGATCTCAGAAAGCCCAAAAACAGTGTCACCTCCAGGTATTGACATCATTTTAGATTAGAATATCTTCATTATGATGAATTTGCTCAAACTCTTTTCCATGCATTCAACATGCCACTTAAGAGAGTGGGAGAGTCCACTTGGCCTTACCATGTTTTGTGCTAACCCTTCGGCTAGAGTAGTAGAGGACACTTTGCTTGACCCTCTCACCAAGGTTGCTTGCTTACCTTATATGAGGAGGAGGTGCAGCAGGGGAGGAGGCAAGAAGTTGATTTAGGACACATATATTTAGAGGGATACAATGTAATGGCAACATTATAGTTATTGGTGGATTCACAGATGTTCCTTTTATAAGGTATATAAGTGTTCATTGTTTTTTGTAATATGTATCAAATATTTTTAAAAATAAACTTTAACAAAACAATAGAAAAAACAAGACTGCATGCAAAGAAGGCTTTTTGGTTACCAGTGTCAAAGTAGAGAACTAGTAAGATAGGAAGGCAAATAGATACCATACAGGTGAAAACAAGAAATCCGTAACATCCCCAACAGCCACCATGCAACTCACTATGTTTATTAACCCTGTTAATAACATTGATCCAGTAATATAAGAATATTGCTTATAAGAAATATAGATTTAGGCTGGTCTTGGTGACATTGTGCTGGCTTCTAGAGATTATGTCATCCTTTTTTAAGTATGCACAGATCTTTCCTTCACTTGCCTAGCTTAGATTTCATTTAATTTCAAGGGCTATAAAGCTACTCAGATAAGCCTTAAAAAGGGGGAAATTAATTGTTCTTCTCTTGGGGTCTCTCACAGAATTTAAGGGCTTTAAAGATTACTAAGCATGGAAACAAAAGCATACACCTCTGTGTCACTAGGTGTCAGTGTCACTAGGTAAAGGGCAAGGATTTCCCTGTAATGGAGGGCTGCAGTTTTGGTGTTTGTAGACAGAAACAGTCTTCTAAAGTGAGCATGGGAATGGGAGGATGTAATAGGTATTCTACTACATGTCACTTTCTAGAATCTTATCTACATTCAGTGTCTCTTTTTACCATTCTATAATTTGCAGAATTCACCTTTTTTCCCTTAACCCCAAGACATTTAACTAGAATTACTCAGAATGTTTATTGCCTGACCTTACATCTGCAGATATTCAGAAATAAATTATTTCTTTATATGTTTGTTTATTTGTTATATTCATTGACTTGTTCTGGAAAGGATTTTTGTTGGAGTTCAACAGTTCAATCTTAACTGCATATTTTCTTAAGACCCTCAGGTATTATTCAATGAGTGTAGGAAATCTGAACTCATTTTGAGAGTCTAGCTGGTCTCAAAAATTTTTAAACATTTTTACTTCCTATTCTGTTCCATAGTAATCTACTCAAACTAGCTGAAGAAAAAGGAGGATTTATTAGTATCATTATACAGGTAAGGTTACAGCAAGAAACAAGCAATAGAAAGCTATAACTGAAACCACAAATGAAGTGAGATTTTCAGGGCTTGGAGACAGGAGATAGGCGATAGGCCAGGAGCATTGTCTGAAGGTGCAGTTGCAATACAGGACAGGAAGTACAGTTGGCGAGAAAGTCTGCCTTTTCCTGCAGTAGGATGGGACGTACAATTGAGAAGTTAACTAGAACAATGATGTTTTGAGGTAAAGGGGCTAAAACTAAGGGGGGGAAGTTAAATGATATTATTTTATGAATTCCCCTCTATGCTCACCCCCACCTATATGAGTTACTGACAAAAAACAGTATCGAAAGTGGCCTACCAGAAAGAACAAGGCTTATTTTCTTTTTTCTTTCTTTTTTTTTTTTTTTAGAGAGGGTCTCACTCTGTCACCCAGGCTGGAGTACAGTGGTGCCATCATAGCTCACTGCAGTCTCAACCTCCCAGACTTAAGTGATCTGTGATCATCCCACCTCAGCCTCCCAAGCAGTGGAGACCACAAGTGCACACCATCACACTCACCTAATTTTTAAATATTTTGTAGTGACGAGGTCCTGCTATGTTGCCCAGTCTGGTCTCAAACTCCGGGGCTTAAGTGATTTGCCTCAGCCTTTCAGAGTACTGGGATTACAGGTGTGATCCATAACACCAGCTAAGGACAAGCGTTAAAAAGAACAATGTGGCAGTGCTCAAAAAGGAGGCATTAAATACTATTCCTGAAATGAGGCTGAAGTCCCTTTAAATGGAAGAATGGACTCCAGGACTTAGAAGTATTTAGCTCTTTGGAAGGAGATATTTTCCTTTACCATCATCTGACACTTTTTTTTTTTTTTAACACTGTCTTCTTCCTTCAAAAACAAAACTTACCTGTTGGATTGCTAAAGTTCTCTTCCCAGCTGTCAGAGTAACTGTTACAGATTTGTTAAAGTGCTGACCTATGGCCAGTGCCATTGAACAGAGGAAAAAATAAAATGAATAATTTTTCCTGTCACAATATAGAAGTGAAGAGGGAAGGAAGAAAGAAGTAAATAAAGAGGACTGTGACCTGAGTGGGAGAGGAGAGGGGGAGGAATTAATGTTAAGTAATATTAAAGAAACCTTTTGCTAAATATACAACTCTGAATTAAGAGAAGAAATAGGTCTCCTGAGGTCTCTGCAGCAACAGCTGGGGCGTATCACCAGATGGAGAAATAGGGGTCTTCATGCCCACTAAGTTCCCATCTACTCTATTTTCTCTTATTTATTTATTCATTCATTTATTGAGACAGGGTCTCACTCTGTTGCCCAGGCCAGAGTGCAGTGACACAATCTCAGCTCACTGCAACCTCCACCTCCTAGGTTCAAGCAATTCTTGTGCCTTATCCTCCCCCAAAGCTGGGACTACAGGCATGTACCACCACACCCAGCTTTTTTTTTTTTTTGTATTTTTTGTATTTTTGGGGTAGAGATGGGGTTTCCCTGTGTTGGCCAGGCTGATCTTGAACTCCTGTTCTCAAGTGATCCGCCCACCTCAGCCTCCGAAAGTGCTGGGATTGCAGGTGTGAGCCACCATGCCCAGCCACCTATCTACTCTAGATCTAACCAAGTCTGTGGCTGCAGCAAAGTCAAGATCCCTGTGGCCATCCTGACCTAGTGCGTATCTTCCTTCTAAACCTTAATTGCTGAGTAGAGTTCCATTCCTTCTCCTCTCCAGTCATACTTTGTTCACAGGAGAGAAACAAGCAACAGAAAGCACCTCCACTCCATCTAGTCTTCCTTTCCTAATTTGGAGGCTATCTCTGCTCTCCTAGTCTTCATAGACTGGAAATTACCTCCATCACTCCAGCAGGAGGAGAACTAGCAATTCAGGAGGGATCTCCAAATGATGAATGGAGAAAAGCTGGTCTAAGGACTTGGTGCTCATCTGAGAAAACAGTAACTCTTCAATCCTGAGTGAAGTAAAGAAGAAAGAGGCACCCAACAGTGCTCAAACTATTATTATGGTGAGGATAGAAGAAGGACCCAAGCTCTAGGAGTCACTGAATTGTATGGGTCATTTACTCATTAATTAATGCAACAACATTTATGATCTGGCTTCCCTGTGCCAGGTACGATGGTTATTCTAAGAGACAACAAACAGATGCCTGTGCTAATAGAGCTTATGGTTTAGTAGTGAAGGCAGCTGTAATATACAAAATAACACAAAATATCCCTCAGAATTAGGGATGGAGGCAGAGCAAGCCAGCTTGCAATGCTAGAGGAATATAAAAGTGGAAGAGCAAAACTCATGACTTGAGGGTGCTAAGGTTTAATTGTTTTAAAGATTAAAGTGTTTTTTCTTAGTCACCTAAGGAAAAAAAAAACTGGATTATAGGATCTTTAGATTTTTCATTTGGCTTTATATTCTCAGTAAAACTCCATGTTGGGATGTGTCTTTTTTGATTTGTGTGGTCACTATTATTCTTTTTAAACTCTTGGGTTTGTGTGTAGTAGAGGGTGGTTGGGAGAGATTATTTTGCTTGCCTCATAAATTTCTATAGGAGGCTAAATGTATTAGGAATATTCTGCAAACAAATTTAAGTATTAGTGGTTATAAGAAAATATGTCAGAAAATACTACACACTGGAGGTTTCAGGTGGCAGCTACACAGAGCAAAAAATAGTTCATGTGCTGGCAACCAGAATGACTATTTCCATAGCTAAAGCATGTCTGGTAAGAATGGCAAACACTAGATATTGATGTAATTTTAGTTTTTATTTATATTTTGGAGAGGCATAATTACATTTTGATTTTATGTCATTTCTTGTGGAATAGACCTGTTATTCTACTGGGATTGTGTGTCTTCAGTAAGCTATGCAATTTGTACTGATATTTGCTTTATCTGTGCATGTTCATAGGGTGTGTATGAACTAAGGTTCCCAGTGGAGACAGAATTACTTAGAGCTTAAAAGCTCATGCTTCTGGAGTCAGAAAGATCTAGATTGAAACACCAGCTCTGTCACTTACTAGTGACATGACCCTTACCAAGTTTCTTAATCCTGCCAAGGCTTTGGCCTCAGTTTCCTAAACTGTAAAATGGGAATTTTAATGGTTCCTACCTTTAAAGGTTATTATGAGAATTAAACAAGATGATGCATATAAAAATAGCCCTGACAATAAATAATAGCTGTTATTTTAAGTGTATCTTGTGATATACAGTGATGTTTAGGGCCCAGTGATATGGAGCCCTGGGTAATACACAGAAATTTTATCTTCTGATTAGGGTAGTTACAGTTCTTGGGAGACTTGTGAGGGCCATTCTTTGAAGAGTGCTAAAAATTTAATATGGTGGCACAGTATTATACAATGGATGAGATGAACTAAATATTTACTTCTGTTTTCTTTACAAAAGATAGTGATAGTCCCAATTATTTAGGTAACATTGGAGAAGTCCAGAGTATTTATGCATTTCTTTCCTTTTTTTTTTTGAAAGAAAAAGAGAGAAAAGAAAAAAGAAAGAGCAAAAGAAAGAAAAAAAGAATGAAAGAAAGAAAGAGGAAGGGAAAGAAGGAGAGAGAACAGGATTCTTGTTCTATTGCCCAGGCTAGAATGCAGTCTAAAAATGGGCATTAAAAGCCTCTTTTATGCCAATAATTGTGCTTAACAATGGAGACAGGAAGGAATAAGGGATGAAAATAACAAATGAGCAGACAACCAATATTTTATTTAAACCTGTGAGATGCTATGCGATTGCTGAGGAGTGATTTACTTCCAATTATGTGGTCACTTTTAAAATAGGTGTAATGTGATATGGAGAAAAATGTATGTTTTGTGGATTTGGGGAGGAGAGTTCTGTAAATATTTGTTAAGTTTACTTGTTCCAGGTCTGAGTTCAAGTCCTAGATATCCTTGTTAATTTTCTATCTCGTTGATCTGTCTAATATTGACAGTGCAATGTTCAAGTCTCCCACTATTATTGTGTGGGATTCTAAGTCTCTTTGTAAGTCATTAAGAACTTCCCCTATGTATCTGGGTGCTCCTGTATTGGGTGCGAATATATTTAGGATCGTTAGCTCTTCTTGTTGCATTGATCCTTTCACCACCATGTAATGTCCCTCTTTGTTTCTTATGGTCTTTGTTGCTTTAAAGTCTGTTTTATCAGAGACAAAAATTGCAGCTTCTGTGGCTTTTTTTTTTCTCTCTCCATTTGGTTGGTAAATCTTCCCCATCCCTCTGTTTTGAGTCTTTGTGTATCCTTGCATGTGAGATGGGTCTAAATACAGCATACCGATGGGTTTTAGCTTTCTGTCCAATTTGCCTGTCTATGTCTTTTGACTGAGGCATTTAGTCCATTTAAATTTAGGATTAATATTGATATATGTGTTTGATACTGCCCTTTAATCCTAGCTGGCTGTTATGCCCATTAGTTGATGTAGATTCTTCATTATGGTGATGCTCTTTACCTTTTGGTATGTTTTCAGAATGGCTGATACTGGTTGTTCCTTTCTATGTGTAGTGCTTCTTTCAGAAGCTCTTGTAAAGCAGGTCTGGTGGTGATGCAATCTCTGAGTACTTGCTTGTTCGCAAAAAATTTTATTTTTCCTTCACTTATGAAGCTTAGTTTGGCTGGATATGAAATTCTGGGTTGAAAGTGCTTTTCTTTAAGGATGTTGAATGTTGGCCCCCACTCTCTTCTGGCTTGTAGGGTTTCTGCTGAGAGACCTGCTGTGAGTCTGATGGGCTTCCCTTTGTGGGTAACCCGACCCTTCTCTCTGGCTGCCCTTAGCATTTTCTCCTTCATTTCAACCTTGGTGAATCTGAGGATTATGTGCCTTGGGGTTGCTCTTCTTGAGGAATATCTTTGTGGTGTTCTCTGTATTTCCTGGACTTGAATATTGGCCTGACTTGCTAGGTTGGGGGAGTTTTCCTGGATAATATCCTGAAGAGTATTTTCCAGCTTGGATTCGTTCTCTTCTTCACATTCAGGTACACCTATCAAACGTAGATTAGGTCTTTTCACATAGTCCCATATTTCTTGGAGACTTTGTTCATTCCTTTTTA
>CAUYQU010007681.1:0-29298 GCA_963574635.1 Cheracebus regulus | reverse complement strand
CTCCATTGTTAAGCACAATTATTGGCATAAAAGAGGTTTTTAATACCCATTTTTAGACTGCATTCTAGCCTGGGCAATAAAACAAGAATCCCATTCTCTCTCCCTCTTTCTTTCTCTCTTTCATTCTTTTTTCTTTCTTTCTTTTGCTGTTTCTTTCTTTCTCCTTTTCTCTCTTTTTCTTAAAAAAAAAAAATTTAAGTGAATGGGTAAAGACCTTTCAGAAGACAAAACAAAACAAAAGCACAGGAAATAGTGGGATTAGAAAAATCTCTACGCCTACAGAGGTTACTCTTCCTGGAAGTGAGAAAAGAAGATCCAAAAGATTCCAACAAAAAGTTTCCAGTAAATGAAACAAAACCTGCTTCCCAGAAAACTAGATAAAACCGCATTACCGAATACCCTGGACCAGGGAAAGCGTAGATGCTCCTCATGCATCTTTCACTTGTTGTTCTGGAAGTATTATCCTTAGTTATGTGTATTTCCTTAATAATGAAAACTAGCATTGTTGTTGTTGCTGTTTCTACTCCCTAAAAATATTCTCTGGGTGACTCCTCTCTTCAGTTTGGTTGCTCTGGTGCATTTACCTGATGGTCACACACAGCCTCAAGGGGCAGGGTGAAGTGGCAGGGCAGAGAGGTCAGGCCTTTTGAGGCCCTCAACAATAACCTATGCGCTCTCAGCCACCCGCTGGCTGTGGCTGGAGACAAGCGAAGCAGCTGTCACCTTCCTGCCACACCTTCACTTCCCATACTTGACAACACCTGCCTCCTGCTGTCCTCCTGCCGTGGTGGCTACAGGCTGCAATTGACAAGAGCCTGGTTCAAAATCTAGCTCTGCTCTTCACCAGCTATGTGGCCCCTGGTCAAGTCATTCGTTGTCTCTGATCCTCAGTTTCCTTGTCTATAAAATGGGAGTAATATTTCACCAGCTTCTATTAGGGGTTAAATAAGATAATTCTTGCATAGCACATAGCAAGCACTCAGCACATGGTGGCTAGTATTTGCTTCCTCTCCCTCATGGGTGGGAGACACAAAACAGACACAGGGTTAGGAGTTCTCCGCCAGCCATCTCTAAACATGCTCCTGACAAAAAGTCACCTGCCTTAAGGAGCAGCTATTTGAGGGCAGCCCCAGCACAGCATCATGACAGGTTTCCCAAGCACCCTCTGGTGACAGCCTAGGTCACATGAAGGGGCCAGTCTCAGAGGTTGGCTCAAGGCCTGGGAAGGAAAATTACACAAGGAAATTAGCCTGGGCAAATAGTTGACCCTCAACAGGAGTTTCACATCCCAGCTGAGGAGAGCCCCCTGAACAGAAAGCCAAAAGTCAACGACAAGACAAAACCTTCCTAATACTCTCTGGGATATTTTTATACCCCCTCCCAAAGTGTCAAAGTACTTTGACCTCTATTTTGGTTTATTATTCCTCCTGAATCTGGCGAGGGAAGACATGAATGGGACAAAAATGCACAGGGTGGTAAAGTGACAGGTCACACAGTTCCTTAGGGCAGATTCCTGTAGCTCCAGGACAGAATGAAGCCGTCTTACTGGGCACAGAGCCCATGCCAACTGGATTCTGCTCTACCTACACAGAGCTCCTCAGACCACCCATGATCACATGTGCTCTCAAAGCCCAAACCACAGGAACAGGCCCCTCTCCCAGGCTGCTCCCTTCTGTGTAGGCGCCACTGGGTCCCACCCTAGAGCCCAGTCTTCAAACCCCAGGAATCCCACCCTCCCCGACCCTGCCCCTGCCAGCAGGCAATGCTCCCCGCCACTGCAGGGGGCTTGTAGGGATTTTCATCCCATCCCAACTTCTCGGAAGTCCTCTCCCAACCAACCAGCAAACTCTGAAGGAGACAAAGAAAATTTCCCTTAACCTCCCCTGCTGCCATTGCCTTCCTGGGGCGGGAGGCAGAGACCCGGAGCTTGGGGCCAGGCAGGCAGGGTGGGCTTTTCTGCCCTTCTCTAGGGAAGGAGGACAGAGCTGTACTGCTCCACTGACCCACACTGCTGCCCTAAGCCACCAGTGGGTGGTGCCGGTTTCCCAGCAGCCTGGATGCGACTCCCGGAGCAGGCACGTGAGGCCTCGCACCCGGGCCTAGCTGTTTGAAGACTAAACTGTATCGATTGAGAATTTAATTGCTCCGTAATCACTGGGTAAACACTGGCTGGTCCACTGATCATGCTTCAGGCCCCATCACAGCGGATGGAAAGAGGCAGGAGAGGCAGAGATGCTCCAGCTATGCTAATGCAGGGTTCTCCCTGCAGCCGTTCTGCAGCCATTCTAGGAAGGGCACCCCTTCCTCCAAGGTACCCCGCGTGGCACCCTCTGATAAGGCTCTGGTGGCCCCGGAGGGACTGGTTAGGGTAGGAGGCCCTCTAAAGGGGCGCAGTACGCTACGCCAAGTGGGAAATGCCGCTACAAAATCTTTTTTTTTTTAATGGGTGTGGGGAGGATGTAAAACCCAACGCATAGAAAAATAAAACACTGGGAGGTTGCACACTAAAATATTAACATCAGTTAATTCTACATGATGAAGTCCCATTTATATTTTCTCCTTTATATTCTGTATTTTTTACATTTCCAACAACTATAATCAGAGAAAATAGATGTTATTTAAGATCCAGTGAAATGGCTGGAAGAATTTCTCTTGAGCTTTTAAAAAAAATTCTAGCAGCAGCTCTGAAAAAAGAGGTTGTGTGTTGGAGTTGGACCTGGGTTCACTGTCCAGCTCCAGAAATAATTAGCAGTGGTCCCTCGGTCAAGATACCTAACTTCTCTCCATTCTGGATTCCTTATCTGTAAATGGGAATAACACCTATCTCACAGAATTACGTGAGATAAAACATCAAGAGTGCCCAGGAGAATGTCCCTGGCATGTTCAATAAATCATACATTCAATAAATATTGGTGTCTTCCATCTCGGAGTAAAGATGGAGTGGGTTGAAAAGGAAGTGGCAAGGACTAGGAGTGAGTCAGTTCAGTTGGCAGAGGTTCACAGAGCCCCAGACTCCTATTCAGACCCCTTCTTGCTCCGGAGGCCTAGGGGTTGTTCTGTTTCCGCCCTAGCACCTCCCCCTCCTGAACCCCGCCTCCCCATCCTGAACTCCACCTCTCCCCCTGAGCCCCACCTCCTCCTCCTGAGCCCCACCCTCTCCCACAGCTGTCTCCTCCCATTACACTAATAGAAACTCATCTTCCTCATCTTGGTCCCATTATCACCCTCGGAGACAAATGGGCTCTATGCTGGGAGGCAGCTGGCCAGCTACTGGGTCATTGTTCTGAATGTCACTGAGAGCATGAAAGGGAGGGGAGCCCGCAGGATCGAAGTAGGGCTGCAACTACTGGCCTATTCAGTGCCCCAGAATAAAACCCTGTCATTAGCTGGCAGCAGGAAGGAGGTCGGTAGGGGCAATGACCAGGGGGCGATCTTTTCTGGGGAGAAAGAGTGTGGCACACAGTCGCTACTCCCTGGCTGGCTGCTGGGAGGAGGCACCATCCCCAGCTCCCACCTCCTAATTACCCTGGCAGACATACATTGTCTTCCTACGGGGGTGTGGGGAATCAGGGAACAGCAGAACCCATAATAACTCTATCTGGTCATTCAGCTTCAGAGGGCTTTGCCAGCCCTATAGCTGCTCCACTGTACCCCAAATTACTGATGCCCACCCTTCAACCTCCCTTTGCAGACACCCAAGCTTCCAGACGTGCTCAATTTCAAGTCTTCCCACTCCTGGGACAATCACTCTCTGGCAGGCTCCCTGCCCCAAGAGAGTTTTCCTGACACCAGCCACCAGATGCTCCTCTGCAAGTGGCTGGGGAAGGCTGTCCTGGCCTCGGTAGGGCTGAGGCTTCTCTGCCTCTTCGGGAGGGGAGAGGCTGTCTTCTGGCCCTGGGATCTTTCTAGGAGGGAGCAGACTTTCCCCTGGGCTAAGCAGCGTCTCTACATCTCTGATCAGATAGATGAGTGGCCACTGCAGCACCCCAGGGAGGGCCCTGGTGGCTCAAGGAAAGGGACCCTTGCTCAGCTAAGCTGGAGTGGGGGCCGGCCTCAGCCAGGTGCAGAGGAGGATGGCAAGGGAGCTCCTGTGGCTGGCTGAGTCCACATGCCAAAGGCCCTGACACCCGATTCACTGGCTTTGGATTCCTTACTGGAGTCTCCTGTAGAGGCCAACTGCTGATCCTAGAAACCCTCAGGAGACCATGATTCGGCTGGACAGTGGCTGAGCTAGTGGGAAACCAGACTGACAGAGGAGGAGCCACACATAGAGGGAGGAGCCTGGCTTGTCTCAGAGCTCTAGAGTCCCATAGCAGTTCCCCTCAGAGGGCTGCGAGACCCACCCGCCTGTGCCAGCCCCACAGGCTGGCCTCTGACTGTAACACATTCCACTAGAGGAGATTGCTGGGAAGTTGAGGCTATACTCTGGAGGTAGGACAGCTGGTCTAGGGGAAGGGATGAGGGATGGTGAAGGAGTTGCTGATAGGGTTGGGAGTAGGAATGCTGAGAGTCTGATCATGGAAAACTTATCTTGGGATAGAGTTCCCCCAAGAAGCCCAAAGCAAACCACATACACTGCTGGGCTGTCCAGAAAACATCCAGAGGGGCTCCTCCCAGAGAAGCCAAGAAAGTCACATCAGACAGACAGACAGCCAGACAGATAAAACGGCTCTAGGAAACTACAAATCAGACAGACAGATAGGACAACTTGGAGTAACTGGGAACTAGAGAGCAGCTGAAGCCCTAGACCATCTAGGGGGTGGGGCAAGTCTCCCTGCCCCCACCCAGGGGGAGGGCCCCCATAGGCAGGGTGTATAGGCCCCTCCATGAACCAACGTTCAAGAGAATCTCCCAGCTCCCTCACCGGGGCACCGCCAGTCCCCAGCCTCAAAGCTCACACCTCCCAGGGGAAGGTGAACAACAAACCTCTTGGAAACTAAGATCACGGGTTTCCCATCATCCACCTCAAGCCCTGGAAAATGACCCTATTCCCTTGGAGCCCCAGCCCCTTGAGAGGGCAGCACCCCTCCCCTGCCCCACGTCTGCCTGCCTTCTGGGGAGCTGCTGGGAACACCTCTTTTCCACTCCTTCCCACCTGGAGCTGGGGCTGCAGGCGGGCACCACTCAGGCAGCAGGGGAGTGCTGGTGCATGAGCGGAGATGGGAGGAGAGACCACCGCAAAGCAAGGGCCAGTCTCTGCTGCCCACCCCTGCCGGGCCTGGGCTTCTCACGGGTGTGCCGTCCATCCTCACTGCAGCCTGGTGCTTGGTTACCATCAATGACATGCTCACTGAGCTGAGCTGAACTGATGCGCTGGAGGCAGGCCAGACAGCTTTTCTCTCTTCTCCCCGCCAAGGAAGGCAGTTTCTAGGAAGGAGACCCAGGTCATGTGCCTGAACAGTGAGGTCCATGGGAAGGGGCCAGGGCTCTCAGGGTCTTCCTCTACCTCACCCTGGCATCTTCCACATCACCACGCTCTCCTCTTCCTTTCTCCCTCCACCATTTCATTCTCCCATTTTTCTTCTTCCTTCTAATTTCCAGGTGAGCCATGTTCCCTTTGAGGGCATCCTAATGTCCCACTGCATGGAGAACTTCTCAAGGGTCCAAGTTGGCCTTATGTGGCTTTATGTCCCCAGGCCTGGCCAAAAACTTGTCACAGAGGATACCCAAAGCATCAACCTCCCATCTTCAACATGGTTGGCCTCAGGAACTCCCATCCCTCCCTCAGCTCTGGATTTAAGAACCCCTAAGGTGTCTGGCCTCTCTGAGTCCTCCTCAGAGCCCGGCCTCTTTCTCTGAGCTCCCCTATAAGCAATGCCTTTCATGGGGTGTTTGTGCCCCGAGGTCTCTAGCCACCACTTCTTATCACCATCTAGTTATTTTCCAGAGGATAAAGGGGGAAAGATCAAGAATAATTGGATCTTAAATCTGGAAATGATGCGCATGAGGAGTCTGATGCCCTAAGCTTCCCGTGGCTGTGCTGGTCCTTGCTCTGTGACTGTGGACAAGTCTCTGGGTCTCCGACCCTTACTCTCCTCTCATCCTTCAGGGACAAAGAAGACCTGCTTAGTTTGGCCCCACTGAGCAGCTGAGAGACTTGAAGGGATGATAGGTGAATGCCACTTTTGAGACAGACCAAGCCCTTCACTATCCAGATGAGGAAACTGAGGCCCAGGGTAGTGGAGTACCTCACCCAAATTCACTCCATAACAAGTCACTGAGAGACCAGGCGAATTTCAGGCCAGAATCCAAGTAGAGTAAAGAACAAGTCAAGAAAAGAGAAATGTGCAGAATGGAGACAGACAAACTGGTGGAAAAGAGAAAAGAGCGAGAGACTGGCAGCACACAGATCGGGGGGCAGGCAGGGAACACGGCGTGGGCACAGGAGAGGAGAAACACTAGGGCAGAGAGACAGAGGCAGGTGCGGAGGAGGAGGCTGATCACAGGGTGGAGAGAGAGCACCAGGAAGGGGGACAGGGAGGCAGAGGGCGGGTGGATAACCCAGGAAAAAAACAGAGGAGAAAGCGTGGGAGTGTGGCTCTAAAACCTGACTTCTCAACACTCCCATCCCATCCCAAGGCTATCAACTAATGCAGCCAGGGCTGAGAGATCCTTACACTTAAAGGCAGGCACCTGGGCTCACTGGAAGAAGAACAATTAGAAAGAGAAGTATGAATCCTTGATGTGAGAGGAAGGCCGGGCACTATGCATGGGCTGAGTGCACACCGCTGTGTGCCAGGCACCCTACTATGTGAGAGACATGAATATCCTTGATCAAATCAAGTTCCCTGGCTGCTTAGAAAATTAGATTTTCCACAGGCCATTTAGAAGAAAGGAGCATACGTCTGGGTTGTGAATGATAGGGCATAATGACCTTAAAAGTTGGAAATGGCCCATCTGGGGTCCAGAGGGAGCAGAGAGAAATGGAAGTCCGAGGAAGGAGGTGAAAGCAAACAAATAACCCCACATGAGACTCAAGAGGCGGAGGCCCAATAGCCAGTGCAGTGGTGCATGCTTTGCTCTATTGGGAAGGAAGGTGAGGGTGTGGAAGGGAGGAAGGGCCACAGTTCCCACCTTTGGGAGGCCAGGTCGGAGCAGGCGGGCTTCTGCTCGGCATCGGCGGCTGGGCAGCAGAACTGGTGCAGCACGGTCTCATTCCTGCGGGCAGAGCAGAGGGAGGTCAGAGTGCCTGAGACAGACTGGGCCCTCGTCCCACCTGGTACCAAAGCATTTCTGCCCTGAAACCTTGCTGCCCCCAATCCTGCCCTTTTGAGCCCCCTGTGTAACACTTAGGCAGCCAGTCACTGCTACGGGCAAGAGTGCAGCATTGATTCTCTGTCCATCAAAGTCCTCTTCAATCAACCATTAGGCTCAATTCAAATATCACCTCCTGTGCGAAGCCTCCTTGCCCTCCTTGGCAACTACTTCTGCACCCGCTCCCTGCAGCAGGCTCTTTCACCTGTAAACACCAAATGTCCTGCTCTTTTATCGTAGTTTGTTCTTTACGATCCTGTTCTCCACGAAGGTCCTGCAAGGCAGAACTAAGTCTATTTGTCTAGGATGCACAGAATTGCATGCAGTGAATATTTTTAAGCTGATCATATGCAAAGACACAAAACATTCATACAGGGACTTTAGTGTTGCCAGCTGAAAATCCAAGGAGCGGTGCTGGATGAGGCATTTGGTGCAGACGAAAAAGGAAACCCAAGGGGCAGCGGTCTGGGTAACAGCCCCAACCCTACAGTTAGCCAGCTGTGTCAGACACGCTCACCTTCAGCTGACTTACTGATGAAATAAGGGAGTTGAACTAGAGAAGTGGTCCTCAGCCCCACTGTATATTAGAATTACGAGGAGATTTTTTAAAAAACTTATGCCTGGGCCCTCCCGTCCCCCCAGGACTCTGAATTACATGGTCTGGCATGAGTCCAGGGCACTAGGACTTAAAATAAAAAAAACTCCCAGGTGATTCTAAAGGCAGCTAGGATTGAGAGGCACTAGACGAGAGGATTTTCAAGGTCCCTTCCGCCTCTGAAATGCTGTGATTCTAATATCCACTTTGAGCCAACCTGGGATTTAATGTTGAAATTACTTTTGGATAAAGATACACCGACCCATTGCCTTCTCTTCCTTAATAAGCAGTTGCCGTCCTGGGCATTATCGAGACAGAGAATATGAAACCCGGAAGGGCCCCCAGAGATCATCTGAAAGGGATTTTCAAAATTCCTTCAGCTTCAGAACACTTTGTCCAAACCAAATCCTTACTGGAAGCCTATTTTGTAAAACAACAAAAGCAGAACAGCTCCATGGCTGGGGGATGGGGCATTTGTGCCACCTCCCAGACCTCCTCATCCTGAATTTGGCAGCCCCCTCCCAGGCACCTCTTGGGGGCCCAGGGTCTGACAGTGTAGACAGGAAATGCTGAATTTGGCTAGCTGCATGGAAGAAAGTAACAAAGGAGGCTATCTTAATTTTTGTTTGTTGTTTTTTTTTAGACACAGGGCTTTGCTCTATTGCCCAGGCTGGAGTGCAGTGGTGTGATCATAGCTCACTGTAACCTCGGCCTTCTGGCTCAAGCAATCCTCCCGTCTCACTACAGGCATGTGCCACCAGTCCCAGCTAATTATAGAAAAACTTCGTAGAGACAGAAATCTCACTATGTTGTCCAGCCTGGTCTCAAACTCCCGGCCTCGAGTAATCCTCCTGCCTTGGCCTCCTAAAGCACTGGGATTACAGGCGTGAGCCGTCACACCTGTCTGAGTCAACCTTAATTTGACAAAAATAAATTCAGAAAGGTTATATGTTTACATGAGAAAAATTAAAAGGAAAAAATCAGAAGGAAACTTAGTAATATAGCTTACGTGTTGGGGAGATTTTAAAAACAAAACAGGAAACTGAAAAGCCATTAAAAAGAAAGATAAACATGTTTGACTAAATAAAATGAAAAAAAATCTGTATGAAAACAAATACTTTAGGAAATCAAAAGGCAAATGGTAGACTAGGAAAATATATGTGCAAAACGTATGACAGAGAGCAAGTTAATACCCTGCACCGAGCTCCAGCACATTCATAGTGCAAAGACAAACCCAGCAGGAAAAAACAAGCAAAGGATAGGGACAGCAATGAGAAATCTAAAGAGCCAACAAATAGGCTTTACCTCATCAATACTATTCTGCCACACAAACTCACGTTAAGAACAAATGCATAGCCAATGGAAAGATGCTTACTAGTAAATAGGAAAATGCAAATTAAAGTCACACTGAGATGCCCTTTCTCATCCATCAGACTGGTTGGTACACATTAAAAAGACTTCTAACTATGAGAGCTGGTGAGGATGTGGGGAGAGGGGTGCCCTGAACCATTATCTGTGTAGATGTGAATTACGAAATGTTTACGGAAATGTAAACCAAAAATAAAATTCTAAGCCCCCAGTTGACTGAATGGACCCCCTTCTCGGCCAAGGGCATTCCAAAGAAACCTGAAAATCTAGCTCAGGCCTTGATGGGCAGTGGGAGCAGGACCTGCCTCCTTATCCCCTCCTCCCGTAGGAATTCAGGCACAGCTGACCAACATTAACATTAAAACAGAGATCTTCAGAGTGACAAAACAGACTCTTTGTAGCAATGAGACACAATTTCTAGCAAATTCCAACCGGACTCTAGCAGAGCACCACATGACAGCAGGGCTTGAAAGAAACTGAAGTATTTTACAGCAAAATGTATTTCTTTTATATATTTTGAAATGGCCCTGCAAAGCTGTCTCTTGGGAGGAAAATCTACATTCTGTAGAGAATCCTCTTCCCTTTCCAGGTCTTTTCCTGATCCAGGAGAAAATCAATTAAGAGTCTGGCACCTTTTTAAGTCTGACAAGAAAAATTTACAACCTACTCCCTCTGAAGCCAGTACCTGGAGGCTTCATCTGCATAAGAACCTTGGTTTCCACATCCTTATTTTAACCCAGACACTCCCTTCTACTGATTCCAAGTCGATAATAACAACTCTATCAACAAACTGCCAATCAGAAAATCTTTGAATCTACCTATGACCTGGAAGCTCCGACCATGTTCCAAGTTGTCCCACCTTTCCAGATTGAACCAATGTACACCCTGGTTCAATCTCACTTACATAGGTGATAGATGTCTCATGTCTCCCTAAAATGTATAAAACCAAGCTGCAGCCCAACCACTGTGGGTACATGTTCTTAAGCCCTCTTGAGACTGTGCTGCAGGCCATAGTCACTCATATTTGGCTTAGAATAAATCTCTTCAAATATTTTACAGAGTTTGACTCTTCAACAGAAGCATTGTTTTTAGTGTGGTGGTGGAGGAGGGGGACAAATGGAAACAGCCCAATCCCCATCAATCAGAAAATGGTTGAATAAACTGTAATACCTTCAACAGCATGCAATGAGGCCACTGTGACATGGTAAAAGCCCCATAAACCTGCATACCTCAACCATACCTTGCTTGGCTTTCTGTTGAAACTGCTCTCCGTAACCCCTAATATGACAGGCAAGCAGTCCAAACCCAGGCCATCTTGGCCCCTGCAACTTGTAATTTCCACCCTACCCAGACAATGTGTAAGCAAATGCTAATCTTGACTTTTGTGAACCACTTAAGTAGCAATCAGAATGTCAAAAAGTCCCCTGGCCCTGGGAATGTCTGAAGCCCCTCACCCCCACCTCCGCCCCTCACCCTCACTCCCAAGGTGATTTTTACGGGTATAAAAGGTCTTGACACCCTCCTTTCAGGGCCACGGCTTGGAGAGACGCAAGTCCTCCGTGGCTGCTGGCAAAAAAGACCCTGCAATTTGGCATACTTTTGTCTTGGTGTTGACTTTCTATGCTTGGTTCAGTACAACACCACCTATTAAAAAAGAACTAGTTAGCACTCTATCTCTCAGTCCGGATGGATTTCCACAACATATTGTTAAATGAGAAAAGCAAGTTACAGAGAAATATATGAAGAGTGATTCCAATTTTATAAAATAAACAAGGATTCCTCTCACCAAATGCAAATTCTATGCATGTGTACTCGATTTATATATGAATGCAAACTAAACTATTAACATTGGCTACCTCAGCGGATGAGAGCCAGGAAAAAAGACTGAGGTAGGAAAAAGAGAAGGAAAAGCAATGCTTAGGGTAAAATGTTGACTGAAAATGTTAAATATAAATTCTCATATGTGACATTACTGTAAAGCCATTAAAACTGAATATGAACTGGATATAAAACTGAATAAGAGCTGGAAGATGCCAGAAACCAACACAAATACTGATATCATTTCACAGAATAGATCATAGAAAATTTTTATCTTGGACTTTTGTTCATTTAATACATTTTTTGTTACAGATTATATATAATCGATAGGCCATAGACTAATGATTAATGCAATGAATATAATTTTTTTAATGGGCAATAAAGAAAATAATAGAATCTGAGCCCTCATTTTACAGATGAGAAAATTGAGGCTGAGTGGAGAAGTGATTTGTCTACAGTGATTTCCTGGACAGAATTTCAGGCTAGTCTCACAGCCCTAGGTTCACTCCTGGGCCAAATCAAAGATGTTAGAGAACTGTCTGAAACCTAAAGATCTTTTGCTAGCACCCAGGGCTTCCTGGCCTGAAGAAAAGGAGAAAATGGAATGGGGAGATGGAGCAGGAGCAAGAAGGGCCCAGAGCCCAGACAATGCAGGGAAGGTGGACCCAGGCGTGCAGTGCAGTGGAGAGTCTATACCACCAGTTCCAGGCCTCCAGCTGCTCCTGGGTCCCAGGGCAGGTTTGGAATTCCTGACAAAAGCCATCAAGAGCATAGGCAAAGAAGCATTGCTTGTTCACTACCCACAGCGCTGGCATTTCAGGAAGGAAAGTTCACCCACCTGGTCACAGGCTGGCATGGTGGCACTGGAGGGACTCTCTTCTGATCTTGCCTCTGTTTCCCTGAGGCTTCCTCCCAAGGTTGGGAGCCACTCCTCTGTCCAGACACTGAGGGTGGGCACCTGATGGTCCTCCTATGTCCCCAGACTCAGCTGCAGTGACACATGAATGTCCCCAAGTCCTTCAGCACCTCAGGCTTGGGCTGGCAGTGCTGTTGGGGCTTCTGCCAGTGGGGTCCCTAGGGACAGTTCAGCCAAGAGGGAAGCTTGTCTTCCCGTTCTGCCTCTGAGCTCCTCCATCCACCTCCTGCTCCTTAGGCCTCCTCAGACTAGGCCAGAACACTTCTTGTCTTCTTTTGAGGTTTAGCTCATGCTAAACTGTAAGTCTTGCTTTGCCTGCCTTCGACCAGCCTGGCCACCCACCCTGACCAAGGTCATGGTCTAAGTTTCCTGATGTGGGCAGGTCCTAGCACAAGTTTCCGAAGGTCACACAACCAGTTAGTAGCAGAACCTAAACCCCAAGCAGGCTCTTGTTAAAGATCATACCCACGACTCTTCATCACAGGGTTTTTGGCCAGTGGGCATTCATGTTCATTTACCAAGCCCGGGCAGGGAGTTCCTAGTGCCTAGCTCAGTGCCTGGTATACTGCTGGCACTTAATGCCTGAGAATGCAAAGAAGCATCACTGCAGTCCCTGCCAGAGGGAGCTCACCAGCTAAGAAAATGCCTCAGTCTGTTTGTGTTGCTATAAAAGAATATCTGAGGCTGGGTAACTTACAAAGAAAAGAGGTATATTTGGCTCATGGCTCTGCAGGCTGAACGAGAGGCATGGCTCCAGCATCTGCTTCTGGTGAGGCCTCAGGCTGCTTCCATTCATGGTGGAGGGGGAAGGGGAGCCAGTGTATGCAGAGATGACATGGCAAGAGAGGAAGCAAAAGAGAGAGGGGAGGGAAGTGCCAGCTCTCAAGGGAACTAACACAGTGAGAACTCACTCACCCACAACTCCCCAGAGAGGGTGATAATCTATTCATGAGGAAGCCACTCCCATGACCCAGATACCTCTAGTTAGGCCCCACCTCCAATTCTGGAACTCAATTTCCTCATGAGATTTGGAGGGGACAAACATTCAAACCACAGCAGAGAACATTCACATCAAGAAAGACCAAGGTTCCCGTTTGGTTGTAGCTGGAAAGGAGCTGCACTGGGACCGTGGGCAGAGGGATCATTGCCTAGGTCATCCTCTGACGCTGCCCCCAAGCTTCTTCCTGAATCCTTAGTCTTCAGGCCACGGCCTTTCTCTCTCTCTCTCTGCCTTGCTCTCTCCCCATACTCCCTGGAACACTGCCACCATAGCAGATGGACACTGGGCACCAGAGGCTGGGAAGGTGAGCAGGGGACAGGAGGGAAGGGACAGGATCCCTTGGTGGCACCAACCAAGGTTATTTCCAGGATGGCCCATAACAATCTGTTCACCTGGCAGGCAGGAGGCCATGGGCACAGCCTACTTCTGTCCACAGACCCCACAGTAAGGCTTTTTCCCTCAGGAGGGCTGGCTTGAGGTCCCACCACCACTCACACCCCAGTGAAGCTTTTGGGGGTCCATGCCAGGTGTACCAGTTCTCCACAAGTGGACTACAATCCCTCTGTGTGTCCATTTAAGTCCTTTATTTCTCAAAGCTTCAGTTTTCTTGCCAGTAAAGCTAGGATAATAGCAGCTCCTGCACCTTGCAGGGCTTTTAGGAGAGAAAATACAACAGCGAATGGCAAGGCACATCACAAAGGCAAAGGCCACACAAAAGCACCTTTTTTTCATTCACCCTCCTGACCCAGCCCTTTTATTTCATCTGTGCAAATGACAGGAAGAAAGGCAGTATTTCTTCCTCAGATAATGCTTCTTGCATCCCTGAAATCAACCAGTGCTGCATTTTGTGAGCACCAAGAGGCAGAAAATGTCCCCTCAATACAGCAAGAACCAGCTGTTCTCAGAACCTGCTTCCCAGGGGCCCCACACTCAACGTGCTCAGCTCTCTGTACCTGATTCATCACACCAGGGCAGATGGTGACATGCAGCATCTCTGCATCCCCATTTCACTGTGGTAGAAACTGAGGCCTACTGCAGAGTGAGACAGGCACCCAGCAGGCTGAGCAAATCCCTGAGATGTGGAGCCTTTAGGGAGAGGACTGAGGATCCGGGTCTCGGCTGCTCCCCATCACTGCTGGAGAAGTAAAGAAAGGAGAGGTCCCCGTAGGCCTGAGCGCAATCATCGCACTTGGGGTGGGAGCAGCAGGGGGGCCATTCAAGTGCCTTAGGCCTTGGAACCAGACAGACCCCATCCCGCCTCACAGCAAGGGCCTGGGAGGGGCTTTCTTGGAGCCCCGGTGGTGCACAAGTTGGGGTCATGATTCACATTGTGGTCACGGGAGTCACAGCCCAAGGCTGTGGCCCTGGGAGTTCTGTGGTTGGAGGGGCTGAAGGAAACTGGCAATGGAAGGACCCCTCTGAAAAAGGAACCCAGCCCATTCCCAGTCCTTGGCTTTTTCTTTTCCAAAAGCCAAGGACTGAGTATGTGCTATGTTCCTCGAGGGAAGCTTTCTTGAGGGAAGCTTACAGAAGCCCAGCCACAAGCTTCTTTCTTGGACTCTTAATTCCAAGGCCAGTGGGTTGAAGCAGAATTCAGTTCCCTGTGCTTTCACAATCTCAAAGCTCTCGTGCTGATGAGCACTGATGGGGCAGCTGAACTGTGGATGGATGTGGTGAAACCTAAACATGAGGCAGTCTGTGGGCCCAGAATGAGGATTTTTACTTGTTGAGTGTCCCCTGTGGTGCTGTGAGATGGGGCTGGGTGGGAGCTTGCAGCACTCTGGGAATGACACTGGAGCAGGGCAGGAGGCTGTGGTCCTTGGGCAGCAAGAACAGCCAACTCAGGGAACTTCAAGGCCTCTCCCAAGCAAGATGGGAGTCAAGGGTCTGCACAGCAGGCATCGTGGACCTGAAGGAAGAGGGGAAGCTAGGGGTCAGTCAGGAAAAAACCCTGTTTCTTTCTTTTCTTTCTTTTTTTTCTGTTTCAGACAGGGTCTCACTCCATTGCCCAGGCTGGAGTGCAATGGTGCGATCTTGGCTCACTGCAACCTCCACTGCCCAGGCTCAAGCAATTCTCCTGCCTCAGCCTCTCAAGTAGCTGGGACCATAGGCATGCACCACCACACCCGGATAATTTCTTTTTGATGTTTTTGTAGAGACAGGGTTTCATCAAACTCCTGGGTCTCCAGTGACCCATTTGCCTTGGCCTCCCAAAGTGCTGGGACAAGGATGCTGCGATTACAGGCATGAGCCACCGTGCTGGGCCTCCCTGTTTCTTAAAGAACCAGGAGGATGAGCGAGTAGCGCTGGCAGGGGAGCCACAGCCAGGGCCAGCCGGCCAGACGGGGAAGGAGCAGCGAGTGCAGCAAGGGGCTGATGAGGGCCGCCGCCAAGGCCAGGCTTGCAGGGTCACAGGAGGATGTGCACTACAACTTCCCACATTTACATTTAGTTTGAGACTCAGGATTTCACTGCATGGCCATGCTGAAAAAAATAAGGGTTTCTTTGCTTCCCAATTATTAAAAAATAAAAACAGTTGAGTGGGTTAGAAGAACTGATGAAGAGTGCAGTACCACAGTGGGAAAAGCAGGCGAGGGCTTCAGCAGGGGGGCCTCCAGCAGGAGAATAAAGGAGGCCAAACTGGAAGGCCCAGGGGGCAACTGTGAAGGAAGATCCCCTACCCTTCACCAAGCTGAAGACAGCAGACAGAATCCCCAGCCTTCAGAAGGAAACAGCCAGGGAACCTCTGCAAAGGAGCTGCCTTGCTCTCCAGGAAAAAGGAGAAATCATAAAATTGCTCTGGTCACCTGCCCCATCCCCACCCATATTGGTACCACCATCACTACGGCTCGTGGAGCCTAAAGAATGGGTTTCTTTTTTTCCACTTTCTCTTAATTTTTTTCACCTCCTCTAAAGAGGCTTTTCTATGGAAACTTAATCATTGGGAAGCAAAGAAACCCTTATTTTTTTCAGAAATCTCTCTGATTCCTCAGGGGGAAGGGGAGGGGATAGCCAAAACAACTTTGAAAAAAAAAGTTGTAGGACTTCAGTGGGTGCTTTCAAGACTGAAAATAAAGTTACCATAATTAAGACAGTGCAGTGGTGGCATAAGAATAGACATACAGATTGAACAAAAAGAGAAGCTAGAAATAGATCCATATATATATCATGAATTGACCCTTGGTAAAAGTACCAAGATCCTTCAAAAAGGAATGATAAACTTTTCTATTTTATTTTATTTTATTTTTTTAAGAGACAGGGTCTCACTATGTTGCCCAGGCTGGAGTGCAGTAACTATTCACAGGCGCAATCCCACTACTGATCAGCACGGGAGTTTTGACTTGCTCCGTTTCTGACCTGGGCCAATTCACCCCTCCTTAGGCAACCTGGTGGTCCCCAGCTCCCAGGAGGTCACCATACTGATGCCAAACTTAGTGCGGACACTCGATCAGCATAGCGCACTACAGCCCAGAACTCCTGCGCACAAGTGATCCTCCCACCTCAGCCTCCAGAGTAGCTGGGACTACAGGCATGTGCTGCTGCATCCAGCAGGAATGATAAACTTTTTAACAGATAATGCTGAAACAACTGGATATCCAGATGCAAAAAAATGGACTTCAATCCATGCCTTATATCATACATAAAAATTAGCAAAATGGATCACAGACCTACAATAACAGATAAAACTGTAACACTTCTCAAAGAAAACACAGAAGGTAATATGTGGCTTTAGGATATGCAAAGATTTCTTAGATAGAACCAGAAAACACAAACCATGAAGGAAAAAAATTGCTAAGTTAGACTTCATCAAAATGAAAAAAGCACATCAATTTTTCTCTTTGGAAGATACTGTCAAGAAAAATAAAAAACTTTTACAAGTCAATAATAAAAAGACAAACAATCTGATAGGAAAATGGACAAGAAATCTGAACAGACACTTCACCAAAGGAAATAGACTAAGGACAAATAAGCACCTGGAGATGCCCAACATCACTAGTCCTGAGGGAACATTAAAACCACAAGGAGATGTCATCACACACACACGAGAATGACTAAAACATATCCGACGGTATCAAGTGTTCACAAGGGCACACAGAGCACCTAGAACTCTCATATACCTCTGAAAAGAATGCAGATAGTGCCACACTTTGGAAAACAGTCTTGCAGTTTCTTCTAAAGTGAAACATACATTTACCATATGCCCTTCCAATTGCATTCCTAGCTATTTACCCAAGATAAATAAAAAGTTATGCTAACACAAAATTATTCATATATTAAAAAAATAAAAACAAGAAAACATGTAAATGTCCACTAACTGGCAAATGGATAAACAAATTATGGTATGTCCATACAACATAGTACTATTCAGCAATAAAAAGGAACAAGGTTACTGATACATCAACCAACATGAATGAATTTCATAAACATTGTATCAAATGAAGGAAACAAGACACAAAAGACTCCATATTGTATGATTCCACTTATGTAATATTCTAGAAAAGGCACAACTATATTGACAGAAAGAAGTAAGTTTCAGCAATGCAGGAAGGAAGGGACTAACTGTAAAAGGGAACAAAGGGTCACTTGGGTGATGAAAATGTTCTGCATCTTGATTGAGACAGCTGTTACACAACTGTGATTTTTTTAAAAACTCATGAGTTATACATTTAAAATGGATGAATTTTATTGTATCTAATTTTAGCTTAATCCAACTGATTTTTAAAAAGAAAAAAGACCAAAATCTTTTTCTCTCCCTTCTCATTTCTTGCTACCTTATCAAGAGGCTTTAGAAGAATTTCCTTTCTAATTTCCCTCCACTCATTTCACCCAGATCAACTAATGATGAATCCCCTTCCAAGTAGCAGAAAAAGACACTTTATTTTTCTTTCCTTTCAACTGCTAGATTGTATTTTCAGAGAGTAGATGGTTCATCACTGAGCCAAAGGAGTCCAGGGGGCCAGAAACTGGGACAATGAGGAAATGTGGGGTGGGGATAGTTGAAGGGGGGAAACTTAGGGCCTGAGCCTAAGAGCTGAGAGTCCCTGGAAAGAGTGATAGAAACAGTTCTGGGCTGGAGATGCAGACCCAGCCCCAACTCTCTGCTTGCCTGTGGGAGGGTCAGGTCATGGTCAACAAGGCTCCTACACCTACCTTGTTTATTTTACTGAACTGTGGGGATTCATATTCAAGTTAGACTTGAATATGAAACTGCCTTGAGAGAAACATAATAAACTCTGCACAGATGCAAAATCTTATAATGAATATTAATGATATTATTAGTCTCTGCTACTGAGAAACTCAGCAACCACAATTCTCTTGCAAATAGAGCCCTACCAGGGTGCCGTCTTGACTTCCTTCTTTCTGGTCCCCACTTTTTCCTCCAGGCCTGGGGGCTGTGGAGGGAGCGGTAGACTTTCTTTGCTCATTGGTGAAAGCTACCAATGCACAGTCTTCCACAGAGAGCTTTGGGAAAATATTAATAAGGCAAGGAAGTATAGTTGTTCCAGCAGCTGGGGGCCAAAGGCTGTAGAAAATATTGGCCTGTTGGTACCCAGACCCAGGCCAGCTAACCAGGTTCAGATTCTGCCCCAAGCCTGCCAGAGGCTGTAATCTCCACCAGGACCTCCTACTCTCCAGGAATTACTTCTCTTTGATTTTCTGCTCACTTTCATTTGGGGGAGCTTTGAAGGTTTTCTAGTCCATGCCTCTGCCATCAAGGAAAAGAAGGAAAACAGAGTCCTAGGGAATCAGTGACCTGCCCTTTTTTTTTATTCAGTGAAGTTTTTCCTGAAAACACACTACACGTTCTTCAGATGTTCATACAAAGAGAATGAGTTTGGTCTTGCAGTAACCCAGTACTCCAAAGAGCCCCAGTGCCCCACTGGCTGCTGCAGGGACCATATTAAAGTCAAGAGGAAAATAGAGAAGACAGAGCATAGAACCTTCCATTCAACTAACAAAGCTCTGATTTGGGCAGTTTGATGTCTTAGGAATGCCTGTTAGGTTTAATTTTGAAAAAATGAGTTTCCTTTTTAAAGAAACTGTTGAGAAAACATGTTTCTAACCTGAAGCCCTCCTGCAACTACTGATGCCAGCTCTGCTGTGCCCAGTCGTGCTGGCCTTAGAGAGGCACTGCCTGCCCCTCCCTGTGAGGGCCCACCTTACTGCTCCTTTTTTTAAAATTTATTTAAAGATGGGGTTTCACCATATTGGTCAGGCTGGTCTCGAACTCCCGACCTCAGGTGATCGGCCCACCTCGGCCTCCCAAAGTGCTGGGATTACAGGCGTGAGCCACCGCATCCAGCCTTAGTGCTTCTTTTTATGAAGCCTGCAGGAATCTTTCCTGATGAATCCTACTACCTAGCTGCACTTATACAATAAAACTTCTTTCAAGGACTGTATAAGGATGAAATGAGTTAAAACACGTCTAAAGCCCTTACAGCAGAACGTGGCTTAATACATGGTGGCTGTTATGAATAGGTCCTACTTCTGACACCTTTGATCTCAGGGAAGAGGTGTTTGCCTTCTCTCCAAGGCTTATCAGTTTTTATCCCCTTTCCTCCCCCACTGGTCCTCAATGTCATTACTTTCATAGGCCTTTTATCTTCAGCATACAAACATGCTCAAATTTCTCATCCCAAAATCATGATTATTCCCTACAACTCTTCTCCCCTGGTTACAACTCTCTTTCCTTCTGCAGCCAGTCTTCCAGAAACAGTTGTCTGCCTGCATGAGCCTCCTTTCACCTTGATCTCTTGCCAACTTGCTGTCATCTGGGTTCTACCCCTAGAGGCCTAGCAGTATTCTGCCTAGGGAGGTCCCTAGTGATCTCCTGGTTGCCAAATCTAAGAACTTCTCAGTGTCTAACTGACTTCACTTTTCTGTAGTATACATTGGCCCAAATCTCCTATTCGAAACACTCCTCCTTTGACTTTCAGAGAAGTGTTCTGTCCTTGTTTTCCCAGAACTTTTTTTGCATGGTGATGAGAGGAAATCAGCCTCCATACTGGAAGGAAGCCCAAATGACTCCATGGAGAGGCATTCATGGACAGGAACCAACAGCCAGCCCCAGCTTGACAGTGGCTCGACGGCCATGCTGATAATGAACCTTCAGCCTCCGAGCTCCTCTAGCAGATACTATGCAGAAAAGAAAAAAGCTGTCCCCAGTAAGTTCTGCCAAAATTGTAGATTTCTGAGCAAAACAGAGACCCGTTTTGTTATTTTAAGTTTTGGGGTAACTCTCACAGCCATGTTGTTGGTTATTTACCTCTGGTCCTAGGAGTGAGCCTGCATGGAGCTGAGAGGGAGCCACAGATACTCATGGGAAGGAATTTCATGGAGGCCCCTTCTCAGACCACAGGAGAGAACACGATTTCATGGAGAGCCAGCAGGCCTTCCGAGATCTAAGGGTCTAAAGATCTGGGAAGACTCACATGGCATCCTTGCCTTTCTAAGAGATGGCTGTGGAACCACAGGCAGATTATTTGATCTTCTTCAGCCTCGGGCTCCTAAACTGTAAAAGGGAGGTCATACAAGAAATGACCTTAACAGTTTGTTGTGATGGTCAAACAAGATACCTGTGTATGCTTAGTACAATACCTAGCACAGAGCAGGCACAAAAGAAAATGCTTGACCTAGGCCATGCAGTGATATGGGACAGCCAAGAGCTGTCTGGAGTTCAAAGTTCGTCTTTGCTATTTTCCTGTTAATGTCTTGGCCTGCCTGGCCTCAGTTTCCTTACCCATAAAATAAGATAGTGACAGCATCTATCTTGAAGGGTTATTGTGATGAGTGAATGAGCTGAGAGATCTAGAATGCTTAGCTCTGAGCCTGGTCCAGTTAGTATGCCCTCACTGTCCCAGGCCCGATCACTGCACCCTGGAAAGCCTCACAGTCACGCCATGGGGACAGCAAAGCTTGTATCCATGCCACCATGTTACAGCTATGAAACAGACTAAAGGTGATGGCCAGAGATCCCAGGCTTCTCCGAAATCCAGACATCCAGAATCTGCCCAGTCTCCAGAGTCCAGTGCCAAAGGTGTTTCTCCCACAAAGCTTTCCCTTGTCTGCTTTGTGCTCACCCCCAGCCTTGCTGGCCTCTGCCCCGCCTAGGCCACAAGTGCCCACCTCTGAGTGCCTTCAGCAACTTCCCTGAGACACCAGTGGAATGCAGTATCAATTTTTTCCACGCTGTATCACTGATGTTTATATGCATGTTGTATTTTCCTATACTAGAATGGGTTTTCCAGAGCCAGGCCTGTGACCAATTCATCTCTACATCCAGTACAGAACATAGCCTGGCACATGGCTTAGAGCAGAAATGGCTTGTTGACTGAATGTGTGAATAAATCCTGATTCCTAAGCGTGCTGGGGAGAAATGGGGGATTAAGCATGCGCATATATGAAACATGCCCATGCATGGAAACAAAAGCACAAGTACATTCTAGAGACACAGACCTACTCACCACTATCAACACATGCTCAAGGCAGTGTAACACCTCTACTTGATCCTCATTTTACAGATGAGGAGGCGCACAGAGTCTAAGATATTTGCTTAATCTCACAGCCTCAGCATCTACCCGGCAGTCTTCGGGGAGCTCAACTCAGAACAGGAAACCCAGGCTGTAACTGGAGCATACCAGGAGGCCCTATCCTCCTTTTTGGCCGTACTCACCCTCCCAATCAGCCCAGCCCCAGAACAGCTAGAGCTTCCTCTCAGTCCTCGAGCTCCGTGCCACCCTCTCTCTTCCTGCCCAGCAGGGTGACAATGCCAGCAATGCCAAAGCCATTTGGCTGCCCAGCTCTAGGCCTAGTTCTTTGAACTCCAGCAGACTTTTCAGGGAGCCAAGAGGGCTCCCAGTGCCAGGCACGGCAGCATGGCATGAACTGTAGAGCTGGGTCCGTGGCTGCAACCTGCCACTTCCCTCGCAAGAGATCTCCGTATTACCTGGCAGACGGGTGACTGGCAGCTAGGCAAAGCCAGCTTGAGAGGACAGATCAAGGCCATCGGGCCTCTGCCAGCCTCTGAGGCTGCTCTGCACCAAGTCCTGCCTCACAGCGCCAGGGCAGCACACCTCCACAGCGTTCCTAACCCAGCCTTAGTCAGCTGTGGGCACACAGTGCTTCTCCGTGAATGGTGAAGGCAACTCCTGGCCAATAGCAACACTGCATTTATGCATGTTTCTGATTTATAAAACATTTCCGAACATCCTAAGAGTAATCCCATGGAAAAAGAATACTAGTGATAATTAATGTCACTATTATTATTCATGCCATTTGAGGCTAAGGGAGGTCTGACTTTCCCTGCTGCCCACTGCCTGTGGCACCCACTCTCACTCACTCTGTGGCCCCAGGCATCCACAGAGGAGGTGGCCTCTGGGCTGTGAGTGGAAAAGCCTTGATCTTGCGCTTGGTAGCACAGTCAGATCTTAAAGTTTGACAGAAACAGCAAAACCTACCCAGCCAATCCCCAATCCCAGAGCCTCAACTGACCTTCTAGCATAGACTGCTCAGTACCCCACTCACAGACCCACAGAAACAGCTGTGTGCTTCTGGTGAATCTGCTAAACCCAAATCCTCAACATACCCATACACACCTGCTTGGGTGCACAAAGATGTGTACACAGACAGACACTCGTGCCTCTTGGTGCATATACATATATATGCAACCTTCACTTCACACACTCATTCAGAGCTCTTATAACAATGCATATAGGTCCTAAATAAACTCCCCAAACCCACGCACACACCATCCTGCACACACACTCCTTGATTTGTAAATGCATACATACACACATACATATTCTCACGTACAACCTTGCCTATGCACACGAGTGCATGCATACACACACACACACACACATGCAGAGCTGAGAACAAGAATATTTTATCCTCTATGTGAACACTCCTGACCATATGGGACATGCTGGGATGCGATGTCCATAGGGACCTGTAAACTATCCATCTTGTAACTACATGTGGGTGGTACTCTGCCAGTCATCAAACCCAGTCCTGCCAGGCTGGGCACTGAGATGAATGGGCCAGGGGCCAAATTCAGAGCTGCAGCAACATGAACAACTGTCATATGGGCATGACGCCACCCGCCTTTCTGTTCCTGAACAATGGTCTCTGTCCCAGATTAGGCTTTGCCTGGGGGAAGCATTTCCCATACCACAGGGGACTCCTCTTACAGGGAGGACAACTATGCCAGGGTATAAAAGACTTGCACGTGAATCCTGAAGATGCCACTTTAGCTGTGTGACCTTGGGTGGATCCCTTAACCTCTCTGAGCCTCAGTTACTGTCTCTGTGAAGTAGGGATTGTAATACCTTCCCATCAGTATCATGTGGATAAATGAGATAGATAACAAATGCAGATGAATGCCAAGCACATAGCAGAAATCAAGTACGTGGATGTTGAAAGGAAGGCTGGACAAATAAGCACACACTGAATCAATGTGCACTGCACTCCAGGACTGATAAATGAGTGCACACTGAATCAATGTGCACTGCACTCCAGGACTTGCTGTGGAACTGCTCTCCTTTCTCTACCCTTTGAACCCCTAGACGCTGTTTTCTATCACGGATCACATCATTCCACTGCTCAAAGGCCCCCCACCCAGCCTTCCAGTCAACCTCCTTCCCCACAAACTCACTCAGAATGCCCACTGTGATGCCATCTCCTCTCCTTGTCTCTCTCCTCCCTCTCTTGCTCCCCTCTGACCACCTTTTCCGTCATCTTCTGTTCTTTGAACACATGCCTTTTCTCCAGCCCCAGGGCCTTTAGATGGAAGGCTTTCCCCTCTGAGGTCTTCATGTGCTCTGTTTTATTTCATCTCTCTACTCAGATACCACCCCCTAAGTGAGGACTTCTCTTCAGAGCTACCCCCCCGAGCCACTCCCTTACTTTTCTTCTAGTCCTTGGCAGATATGTAACAAGAAAATTCACACATGTATAACAGAAATGTCTTATAAATGAGTGTACAGAAATGTGTTACACATGTGTGAATTTTCTTGTTACATTATCTGCCTTCTCCTCCTGAATGGGAGCTCCGTGACGGCAGGGGCTTTGTTTGGCTTGTTCGCTGCGAATCCCGGCGCCTACAGCAGAGCCTGACATGCAGTAGGTGCTCAACAAATACTTGCAAAATAAATGTATACATATAAAATTTCCCAGCCCTAAATGACAATGCCACACTCTGCTCCTCTCCTCTCCTTTCTCCTGTACAGCCCAGCTCATCATATTTTAATTTTTTCCCCAACCTCAGCCAGCCTAATGACTCACAGCACCAGTGTGAACGCTGGTGTACACGCTGATGAGTGAGTGTGCCCAGGCTGATCTATCCTAACCGTTTTCCAGCAGGGAGCGGCCTCAGAACCTCCTGAGAGCCTCAGGGCAAGCACTCGTGGCTGCCTTCTTTCCCCTAAACCCTGCTGAACAAGTCTCCAGTGCTGAGGCTCGGCCAGGTGGGTTTAGAAAAGACTTCTGGAGATTTGGATGCATGTTACTGCAGCTGTCTGCAGGTAGGCCATGGAGAAGAGTGGCTAGGAGCACTGCCTGCCAGGGTCACACTGGCTGAGTGTAAACCTGTACAAGCAGCCTCATGTTGCTTGGAATGTAAAATGGAGCCGAGCTCAGGAAGCTGTCATTAGGACACATTGAGAAAAAGTTTGTGAAGTGCTTAACACAGTGTTTCACTCATAGTAAGTGCATAGTCAATGCTAGCTTTCATTAAATGATGACTTTCCTCCAGGAGTGATGTGGGCCTTCTCAGTTTCCCTACAGGGGTTAGGACAGGGCCTTTGCTGTGGTGAATGGTCAACACGTGTGGTCAGCTGACAGGCTGCCGAGACAAACATGCTATGACCTCTCCCATCTTAAAGAACAATCCTCTTGAACCCAACTTGATCCCTCCAGCTGTCATCCTATTTCTTGGCTTCTCTTTATAGCAAAACTCATAGAATAGTAGTGCAGACTCACTTTCTACAATTCTTCCTATTCTGTCATCTTTTATATATTTTATTAGGGAAATTTTCAAACATACATTCTGCCAGTCTTCTACTTCCCAACTTTTTTGCTAGAGTATTATAAAGCATGCCTCAGAAATATCATTTCACCCACAATGTATCCCTCTAACAAGTAAGAACTTTAAAAAGATATGAGTGATCATCATCACACCTAACTAAATTAACAATTCTCTAACATCACCTAATACTTTATGCATATTCATGTTTCCCCAGCTGTCTTAAAAATGTCTAGTCCCAATTGCTTTGTCTAAATCAAGCCTGATCAAGGGTCCACACGTTACATCTGGTTGATTTGTCTCTAAAGTCTCTTCTCCCTTGTCTCTCAAACCCACTATCAAGCCTCCACACCCACTGCACTGCCAAGACTATGTTTTTCAAGGTCACCAATTACCTGAATGTTGCTAAAGTGAACGGACAATTTTCAGTCTACATCCTCCACGTTTCAGCAGCTGTTGAAACGCTCTTTGCCAGAACACTAGGTGCTTCTCCTGGCTGTTCTCCTCCCTCTGGGTGCTCCTTCTCAGCTCCCATGCCCATCTTTTAGCACTGCGTGCACCGCAGATCTGCCCTGGGCCTCCTTCATCTTCTGTTCACACTCCTTGGTGGTGTGGTCCAGTCTCAAGGCTTTAAAAGCATCCCTAAGTTATATTTCCAGCCCACATCAAATGCCTACTGCGCTCTCCTCTCGAATGTCTAATAGCTGTCTCAAACACCATTTGTCAAATGCTCAGCCCTTACTCATCCCCCATGGACTTCTCCATCCCATCCTTTTATAGCTTTGGCCCGAAACCTTGAACTCATCCTCAACTCCTCTTGGTCGCACACCCCGCACTGACCCCTCAGGAAGGACTGTTGTCTTGGCTGGAGATCATACTTTCACTGCTTCTACCCTGGTCCAAGCGACTAGCATCTTTTACCTGGGCTGTGTAATAACCTCCTTCCTGAACTCCCTGCTTCTGTCTTTCTTTTCTCTTCAGTCTATTCTGAAGCCAGCATCCAAAGTTCCTTTTAAGCAACCTCTGCTCAAAGTCATCCACTGGTTCCTAGTTTTCCTGAAGGTAAAAGCCAAACACTTCCTAAAGGACTCCAATGCCCTCAACAAGAAACACTGGCATTTTTGGCAGGAAAACTCTTCACTGTGTGGTCTGTCCCATGCACTACAGGATGTGTGATGTGGCCCTCACCCACTGCATGCCATAGAATAGCAACCTCCCTCACCCAAGCCCCACCAGCCACTGTGACAGCTAAGATGTCTGCACACATGCTGCCTGGGGGACCTGGAAATCCCAGTTGAGAATCTCTTACAAGGTCTGCTACTCCCTTGCACCCCCCTATCCTCCCCACGCCCCACCTGTCTCTCTGATTTTGCCTCAGACTCCTCTCCCTGCGCTCCCTGGGCTCTTGTCTTACTTGAACAACCTGGCATGGTCCTACCCTTGGCCTCTATGCTAGCTGTTCCTTCTCCCAGGAACGCTCGTCCCCAGACAGCCACAGAACTCCCTCCCTCCCCTCCTCCAGAACTTTGCTCAGGTGCTCTCTCCCCAGAGCACCTGGTTTGAAAGTGAAGATTCCTGTACTCCGGGTCTCTTCTCTGCTTTATTTTTCTCCAGAGCACTTATCTCATCAGATGCACTATAAGTTTTCATTAGTGATATTGTTTGTCTTTTTCATGGGGGAACTGGGGAGTTTTTTGTTCACTGCTGTACCCTAGGGCCTAGAATGGTAACTGGCACACAGAAGACAATAAATATTTGTTAAGTGAAAGGAATAATACAGATGCCAGGAAAATATATACTTACAGATAGAAGAAAACAAGCTTCTGTAAGCCACAAGAATAAAGAATTAATTTTGTTCTTAGCAAGGACTAGCGTCTGCTCAGCCTAAGGTGGAAAGTAGGGGGTGAGGCTATAAGAACATCTATTTATTTATCAGATTGGTTCAGGAAGGCTTCCTGAAATTGGTGGGTTTTTAGGACTCCCTTTCACCTCATAATCTGGTTTTCAACCAGATTATAACACTCTGATGTTTCCCCTAAACTTGATGACTACTGACAACAAAGGGAGACCCAGGGAACAAGAGTGAGCCAAGCTAGTTTTCAGACTGAGAAGCACACTCGCTGAATTGCATTTCTGCTGCAACTGACCCATGTCTGTAGGAGGCTGCAGCAGCACGTCAGCCGGAGAGGCAAGTTCAAATGGAGCTGCTCAGTAAGATCTGCTTCCTCCCCTCTCTGGCCCTCAGAAAGCCCATCTTAAATAATGACACAGAGACAGGCTATCCATTACTTGCCTTCCAAAACTCTCAGCAGACAGCAGAAAGGACCTAGGTTCACAGCTATATGGTGGAATATTTTGCAACTATTAACAAACAATGCAGGAGCTCTTTTTATTCTTAATATGGAAAGATCACAAAGATGCATTATTAGGGAACAAAACTCATGGTGCAGAACAGCGTATAGTATACTAGCATCTCTGTAAAAAGAAATGCACACTTTCCCTGAATGTACATATAATATAGCTGGAAAGACATGAGAAAATACTAATAGTGGTTGCTGGAAGGTGTGGGGTGGGGAAGAATTTGAATGGTTAGGAAACAAGGATGGGGGAGATACTTTTCACTGTAAACTCTTTTCTTTTAAATCTAGTACTATGTCAATGTATTGTCTATTAGAAAAGAGTACATCAGGCTACTCTGGAAGTTGAATTGGGAAGATTGCTTGAGGCCTGGAGTTCGAGACCAGTTTGGGCAACATAGGGAGTCCTTCATCTGTACAAAAACAAAAAAATTACCCAGGTGTCCTGGTGCATGTCTGTAGCCCCAGCTACTTGGGAGGCTGAGATGGAAGGATTACTTGAGCCCAGAAGTTTGAGGCTGCAGTGAGCAATGATTGTGCCACTGTACTTCAGCCTGGGTGACAGACTGAGACCCCATCTCTGAAAGAAAGGAAAAGGTTGGCCAGGCATGGTGGCTCATGCCTGTAATCGCAGCACTTTGGGAGGCCAAAGTGGATCACCTGAGGTCAGGAGTTCGAGACCAGCCTGGCCAACATGGTGAAACCCCGTCTCTACTAAAAATACAAAAATTAGCTGGGCGTGGTGGCAGGTGCCTGTAATCCCAGCTACTCAGGAGGCTGAGGCAGGAGAATCACTTGAACCCGGGAGGCAGAGGTTGCAGTGAGCCAAGATTGCACCACTGCACTCCAGCCTGGGAGACAAGAGTGAGACTTCATCTCAAAAAAAAGAAAGGAAAAGGTGAATTACATTAAAAACAAATTACACTAGCAATTTTTCATGTGTATTAAAAGCCACCTGCACAAGTACAGGTGGCCAGAAGCCAGAGTCCTTCAAGTGAAACAGCCCTGAGGCTTTAGCTGACCTCATGTGTGATAGGTCCCATCTGTGGCTGTGGCTGAGAAAGCCAGTGGGTCCCTAGCCACCATCTAAAGCTAGACAGGGGGTGGAGGGCCTCCCTGTGCCCAAAGCCAGTCTGGCCACAGCCCCTACGCTGCAGGGCTGACTCTCTGCTCCTGTGTTCTAGGAGAGCAGTGACCCAGAACCACCTGCAGAGCCATGAGGAGCACGAAATGCCAGGATCAGGTATGTTCTCCTGAAAGCAGATGGGGGAGGGGTGTCAGTGGACAGGAAGGCAAGGGAAGGGAAGGATGGATATCTGCCTTCAAATATTTGAAAGGCTGTTAAATCAAAGAGGGAAGGAGTCCTGTTCCAAGCCCCCTTGAATATGCCTGGGTCAGGGTTGGGGGTGGTAAGATCTCTCACCCTCAAAAAGCATTGTCTGCCATTGGAAGGGTTGAGCCCTCACTGCGTACCAGGCACTTGGCTTGCCTGGCACTTTACTGGCATTACCTCTGAATTTTCCCAGCAATCCCAGGAGGCTGGTACCATTTGTATTCCCTATTTTACAAACGAGAAACCTGAGGCTGTCACTGCTCAAGACCACACAGTTAATGACCGAGTCGAGATTCAAACCCAGCGCCCGACTCGGAACTATTATACTGCACCGCAGGCTGAGGAGATGTACAGCCCTGGGAATTCTAAGACTGTGATTCCATAAAATACTAATATGAACATGGGAAGGCTAAGATAAGGCTTGGAGTTTTTTTTTTTTTTTTTTTTTTTTTTTTTTTTTTTTTTTTTATTTTTGTGGGTCTTTCGCCCAGGGGGGGGGGCCAACAACGGGTTTAACCCGGTAAAGGCCCATGCCATTGCAACCCCCCCGGGGGCAACACCGCGCACCTGTTTAAAAAAAAAAAAAAAAAAAAAAAAACTCCAAGCCTTATCTTAGCCTTCCCATGTTCATATTA